>JAKXYG010000527.1:587500-645546 GCA_025895645.1 Cardicola forsteri | reverse complement strand
AAAAAATAAAACAAGTACCTATTACAATGTAG
Source organism: Cardicola forsteri (assembly GCA_025895645.1). Taxonomy (NCBI): domain Eukaryota; kingdom Metazoa; phylum Platyhelminthes; class Trematoda; order Strigeidida; family Aporocotylidae; genus Cardicola; species Cardicola forsteri. Next base: position 645,514 of record JAKXYG010000527.1, on the reverse strand, counting down.
AAACATTGCAGTAATCTTCAAAAGAGAAGAAGAGAGAAAAGGGTATTCCTTAAAAAGAAATTTAAAAATTTGAAAACTGTTTGAACTGCTTTTGTGTAATGGGCTAAGAAAAAAATTGGGGCTGAAAATTAGTTATAAATTATTTACAAACTATTCAGTAAAAAATGGTACAATCACTTGTGATTGCAGGGCTAAAGATATTACTTGACGGTTTCCGTAAAGGCATACTTGGAGAAGTTTAATAGGAGAGCATTTTAAAGAATCAGTCTCAAATATAATTAATATCTCGTTGCAGAAATTTAGGGTTTTAGCTACAAAATTGCATAAAACGAAATAGCAAAGTGAACTATTACAAGCAGATTTAAGATTTTTTAACAACTGGATTTCAAATATTAGAATGTTTCTATTTAAAAGCAAATTTTTATAAAATTAAAAATAAATAAAGTAAAATAATAAATTAATTTAACATTATACTAAAAATTATATATTTTAAATTCACTATAATAAAAAACAATAGTTTCCTCCAATATTCAAATTTTAAATTATTTTAAATTGAAACTGCTTCAATTTTTGACACAATTATAAAATTAAACAATAAAAAATTGTTATTATCATATCTAATTTGTTTTCAAAAATTATTATTATTTTACTAATAAGTGCCTACATATAAGTTTGCACCAAACATTTAATTAGTCATTTAGTCGAGTGTAATAACAATTTAAAACAAATAATTACAAAAATCTTTTGTTATTTTAAAAGTGATATAAAAATGTATTATTTAAAAACAAGTTCGGTGTACTAGTATGAAAATTTGGTACAATTTGGAATTATGTTCTTTAGCATTAAGTATTAATTAATCAAGGATTATACTAAATTTTGGACAGACAATTAATTTAAATTAAGTTAACTTTTATATAAAAATAGCGTAAGTATTATTACAAATATTACTTCAAGAATTCATAAAATAAACCTATCTGGTGTGTATACATTTTTGTAAATAATAGATTGAATAGATCTACCAGAACTAAAAAGAAATTGAATAAATTTAAAGGAAGTAAACAGAGAAATGTAGAAAAAATTGAATATTGGATTTTTAGAAAATGCTTAAAACTGCAAATTGCTTTTTAAATCTGCTATAATTTATGTCCATACACAAAGATTCAGATTACTGGAGTTTACCGAAAAGTTTAAAATTTATTTTCTATAAATTTTGAAGAAGATAAATTTGATGATGAATTTGGTTTTACGAATTTTAGATTCAACATTACCAAATCAATTCTAATGGGGATTTTGCTAGATTTTACAATTATTTTGAAAATAAGTTTCTTACGTGTTTTATCTACATAGTTATTGTGCTAAAAATTGTCTGAGTTTACAAAAATGAATCCGTGTTAACAACAATTTAAATAGTAAGAAAATAATATTTTTGAATGTTATTGTAGTCATAAATGTAACAAAATGTCTCAGGTAATTTAAAACATGCCCAAAATAATGCTCCGGTGTACATTTCTAAATTAGTAATGTTTTTCTGTATAGTTTACAATTTACTATATATTTGGCCAATTTAGATTGTAAAATCTTGTTTAAGTAAAAAACGGATATTTTACAACCTGGATTCAAACGTCATTAATTTTGTTTTGTTTTTTAAGGTAAGTTATAAAACAAATAACGTAAAATAGCATATTACTTATAGAGAATATCACTTGTGTTATTAAAAAGTAATTGAAATTAAAAGCGGTTGGCAATAATTATAAATAACAGAATATTATTTAAATTAATGACATTGCAAAGTTTGTAACCTTTATGTTATATATTTATGTATTTTAGTTAATAAACTTATATTTTTTAATTATGTTTTTTTTAAGTTTTAATAAATGGTATTATTTTTATTTATTACTAGAATGAATGTTGTTGTATATTGTAATTAGAAATTATATTAAAAAATGTTAGTTGGTAGGTATTATTAAAACATTGTCTAAGGTTTGTATTAATAAAATAAGTAACTAGGGTAAAATGCTGCAAAATTGTAAAGTTTGTTCATTTTTGCACATAAATCTATGTAAATAATAATAATAATTATTATTATTATTACATTAAGCTTTGATATCTCATTAGAGATTCAGCGCAAAAATACATTTTCACCATCAATAAAAATAAACAATATTAAAAAAAGAAGTAATATTACAAATAATTAAATCAAAATAAAATTTTAGAATGTCATATGACAGCAAATATAAATATAATTACAGTGCGGTAAACATGTAATTAAAAAAGCAATAATAATTCAAAATAACTATACTTCGAATAAGTCATTATAAGGCACTATTACATTATGCTGTAGGATATCCAAATTAGCTTAAACAAATGCGTGGACAGGTAAGATTTCCAGGTTTTTCCAGAAGCTTTGGATTCGTTCAAACCTGTCTGTAATGGGTGAGTGTCGTTATCTTTAATCCTCAATGTTAATTAACAATATCATCCAATAAAACGGTATTTTTGATTTCAACAGATTTTGATTCCAAAGATATGCATCGTTTTAATAAATCAGAAAAAATTGCAGATAAGAAATGTAACAAAAGATAAAAACAAGATGTAGTAAATAATTTTATAACATAGTTATCAACATTCAGTTTTTTTAGTCTTTTTATGTAGTAGCACAAAGATTTGGATTAATAAATATATGCTTTACATATGCTTTACAGGTAAGTTTGTTATGATACTTAATTTTGTTACATGTATATTAAATTTAACAAGCTTGCATTTTGATGGATTTAAATTAAAATCAAAGTTAGTAAACTATTGTTTAATATTATTAATAAAACTTTTAATTTAAAAAAATCATTATTTAAAGAAATTTTTATGCACAAAACCATAATAATACTTAGTCAATAAATATATGCTGACAAATTATAATAACAAAAAGAAAACAAAAAATATTAATTTTTATTAAATTACATTAAACCATTAGTAACTCAATATAATAATACAAACTAAAATGTTTAAATTTATAATTTGAATATTTAATTTTATAATAATATATAACATGTATTGTTAATGTATTAATTAATTTTTAAAAAATTAAAAATATATTTATTAAATAATGCATTTATATATTATTATTTTAAATTGCATAATTAAATAAAAAAATGTAATTGTGTTTATAATTATTAACATAATATTCTACAAGGTCTGCTAGGTTAGTATGTGCGCAAAGTCAAATTTTAATGCACATATGTTTTTTTAAAATTTTGATTGTTCGGAGCAAATTGCATACTTTATTAAAAACAAAAGTATCTTTTAATATTTTGTCAGAAGTTTTAAATTTGCAGCATTACCATTACGGTTACATTATTATGTCGCAAAAATCAATTCTGTAAGGTCTAGTTTAATTATAATTTTTAGATCTTTTTTCTCAGGAAGCAATTCAAAAAGTGATGAGTTTGTTTTTTTTAAAATATTTTTTAAGTTTAAAACGACAGAAAAATTTTTCTGAAATTGATGAAAAGTTAAAAAATACTAAACGCAAACGTATACTTATTGAAAGTGATGAATCATCGGACGGGGATAATTTGCTGAGTAAATGTATTATTTTTTGTTTTTATTATTTTATGTAGAAGATAAATTGAATATTGAAAATACTGAAGTAATTTAATTTATCTGACATGTTTTTTAGAGTCTCATTTCTACTAAGATTGAATCATTTGTGAAAGAAGTGAGTTGCGTTTGTAATTTATTTTGTAATCTTAAAGGATGAAAGTAATGATTCAATTATATATTGTGATAAAGAAAATAATTTAAAAGAAGAATTAATTTTGTCAAATCAATCTATTGATAATGATCAGAGTAAGCATAGTTTTGATAGTGATCGCAGTTCACTTTCTACAAAAAAGAAGGAATTGTGTACAAAGCAAGTTTAGTTTTTATTTATTAAAAAATAGTTATGATCCTTCCAAGAATGATTATCATCCAATTGAAGACTCCACTTGGAATTCTGGGGAAAGGTACTTTATTGTTTTTGTATAATTTACACCAGTGTACCTTATTTGGCTCTTGCTAAAACTTTCGAATTTATTGAAGCAACTTCTGGAAGGTGATTATTTATTTTATACATGTTGTTTAGACTTAAGATTACCGAAGCTTTAGCTAATTGTTTCCGGTCTGTAGGTTTATTATCGCCATTCGATCTTGTGACATGCGTGTATTTATGTCTTAATCGTCTGGGACCTGCTTACGAAAGTGGAGAATTGGGAGTTGGAGAAACAATTCTACTTAAATCTCTTAGCGCTACTACAGGTCAGATTAAAATACTTACTATTTGTTGATTTCTAGGTGTTGGTTTGGATCATTTAAAACGTAATCTCAAAGTGCATGGTGATATAGGTACAGTTGCTGAGGTAATTTTGTTTTAACAATTTGTATTAGGAATTTATTTGATAAATTAATTATAGGATGATACGTTTTTTTATATATGTTTTTTTTGTTATCTAGTTTGAGGATATGACGATTATTAAGATAATAAAAATTTTTAAAAAGTAGGATGCAGATAAAAGGGTTTTCAATTTTCAAGATGAGGATGCTGGGAATAAATAAAACATTATGTAACGTTCTATTTTGAGTTTTTACATGTTTTTTAATCGATTTTGTATTTTCTGGATTCACAGTTTACACTAATATTGACAATAAATATAATTGATTTGGGGTTTTAAATGTTACGGAATATTGCAAAATCAAAAGAAGAAATTACTAATTATTGTACATTTTTATTTTAGTGTTTTATGACGGTAGCATATTTTAAAGGTGTTTGGTAATAATAATTAATGGATTTAGTATAATTTTTTATTTGATATGTTAACATTATCATTAAGTAGGGATTTGGTGATTTTTCTATTTTTTATTGGTTTTTTTCTCAATTGTTTAGAGTATTCGTTCACGTCAAAAAACAATGTTTACTCCAAAACCACTAACTGTCTCTTTTGTTTTTGGAAAATTGAAAGACATTGCAGCAATGACTGGGAATTCGGTATGTTATTAAAAAAAATCATTTCTTTCATTTTGACATTATATTCTGGATGATAAATTATTATTTTCAACAAATATTTCTTTACTTTGTTTAATAGATGATTAATCATTTTTTAATGTTGGATTTATGATTGTTTATGCAACATACATTCTTAAAGAAATTAATAGATTTGATTTACAGTCTGACGGTAATATATGATTAAAACAAGTGCTAACATTTTTGAAGTGATAACAATTAGTTTAAATGATTGCTGCATTGTTCTTTTGTTTGTGGTTGTGTTGTTGGTTTTCAATTCCACATTAGTTAGTTTTTTTTATCAATGGGGTTTTAAGGGATTATTTGTTTTTAGATATGTTATATTAGTTAGTTTTTGTTGGAGAAGAAGGATTTATACATATATAGTTAGCAGTTCTCTTTCGAAAGTAAAGAAACAGAAAAATAATTTATACAAGTGCAGATTAGTGTACAATAAACATAAAAAATTTAAATGTTGTATGTCACATTATAGTCACAAAACAAAAAGATTGATCACATTCGGTCTCTGCTTGTTGCTTGTCGCGAATCCGAAGCCAAGTACCTGATGAGGAGTTTGTCTGGCAAGCTCCGAATCGGACTGGCCGAACAAACGGTTCTGGCGGCTTTGGGTCAGGCTGTTGCTTCGACTCCGTTTCATTCGGCAGCAGTGGTCAAGGGAGACGCGTCGGGCATTTTGAAAGCGTCGACTGGATTGTCTACTGACCAATGGAAATTGCGGTTGGACAGTTCGATCGCCAACGTGAAAAAGGCCTACTGGTGTGTTTGCCAAAATTTTATCTGATTTATTATTATTATTATTAGTCCAATTTTAGGCTTTGGCACTTAAAAACAAGCTGTTCATTGGCAAGGAATCTGTTTCTGGCCAGAAGCAGTGGGTTTGATCGTTCAAAAAAATTTATAATGGTAGAGTTAGTTCAACCTAGTAGCAACATAACCATTGATACCCAATTGGGGGCCAGACGGCCAACGGAAAATTTGGACGGACATTGTAGCTTGCGAACTCAGTCCTTTTATTTATGCTAAGCCCCCTCGTCCAAATGAATTACTTAATTGGGCGTCCGTTTGTTTACCCTATGCAACTAACAGAGATCATTGGAGGGGTTTAACTCGGGATGTAATTAACATTTAATGTCAGCACACCTCAAGTGTCGTTCTTTAAGTACACATTACGAAAGTTGACGTTTTTGCAGACGTTTTGGTTTATTGGACTATCCTGGGTGATAATAACCGGTGGGGGTTGTTTATCCCCGATGATAATAATAAACCAGTGATTTGCTTTTTTATTCAAATACACAAACGGTATTTTACACTATTTGCATAAGCGAAATAGACTGAATAGGTACAACAAAGTATATTGGTATGCAATATTCGTAAACAAGCAATATATATGCTTCAATAATAATATTATTGTTATAGTAAACTTAAGATTTGAAGTTTACATTATTCTAAACAATATTTTGGACAAGGAATGGTTATAGAATGTTTACTACTACATTTTACTTTATTTACTTTCATATTGAAACTAGTGAATTCTTGTTGTGTAGATATATCTTACTGCAAATAGTTTTGGTTTAAGATTTGACCATTGCACTATTTCTGCTTAGACTCGAATAATCTGACATTATATTTTGATATTATTATTATTATTATTATTATTATTATTATTATTATTATTATTATTACATTAGGCTTTAATATCTCACTGGAGATACATTCAGCGTAAAATACATTTTCACCGTTAATATAAAAAAGCAACAAGATTAAAAAAAGTAGGAGTACAAATAATGGGAACAAAATGAAATATAATGTCATATGTTAATAAATATAAATATAGTCAATACATTACTGTATTGTAAACATATGATTTTAAAAAATTCAAAATTACTATACTTTGAATGAGTCATTATAAGGCACAGTTACATTATGTTGTAGGATGTCCTAATTAGTTCAAACAAATGCGTGGGTGGAATGATTCCTACTTTGATAGGTTTGTTCGAAGTTCAATTTTGTTTAATTGTGGGTTGGTTAATATTCTGGCAGACATAAGTTTTTGTATTGGCTTTCATGTGCAGGTAGGTTCTCCTTGTTTTTCCAAAAGCTTTAGATTTGTTTAAAGCTTGAATGTTTTGTTGAAAACATTTTTTAGCACTGGACAAAATCTCAGTGGTGATATTCAAACTTACTCAGTCCATCCAGCTTTAAATCTAATGCAGTGTCCTTTTCGGCAACACTGACACAAGAAAAGACGTATATAACTCATTGGTGATTTTGTTAATTTGACAACTTCATTCTACACAATTGGGATATTCTCAGTGAACAATCAATATGTGCCGAGGTGATCTGGCGGTACAGCACTCAACTCGAACCTGGCTGGGTATGAGTTCGATCTCATACCACCGGGACCAAATGCGAGCCACGTTCGGCTTTGCTCGAATGTCCACTGCTGAAAGATGTTTCCCATAAAAATAAAATTGTAATAATTGATTGCCTTGTTTTTACTTTCCAGTGTTTGTCCGAATTACGATAAATTGATCAAGGGCTTGTTGTCTGACGGTCCAGATGGTTTACATCTTCATTGTTCTATTACTCCCGGTATTCCACTCAAGCCAATGTTGGCCCATCCAACTCATGGCGTCACGGATGTTCTTAAGCGATTCGACGAGTCAGATTTTACGTGCGAATACAAATATGACGGAGAACGAGCTCAGGTGTGTTTCCAATATCGGTAGATTGATGGAATTGGTTATCTATTTATTGTTTTCCCATTTGTGCAACATTTATTTTTGTTGGTGACGTGGTTATTTCTTTATTATTTTCCACATTTATACGGCATATAAAACAATCAACTTCAATGGCTTGATAACAAACGTAGAAGAATAACGAAGATTCTTGGCTGGTAGACGGCATCTTTGTGCCGTTATCACTGTTCGCGACGATTGACGAGACTGCCTGATTTTTATCAGGGATATCTCCCTTAGCCAAACAGCTACATATGGTATATGTATACCTTAAGACACCTTTTAAGTATCCTGTATGCATGCTTGAACCCACCCGCTGAAGCGGAAACCCAGTCATACCGCTGTGCATTTGGACTCTGCTGTTTTTAATCTATATGCATATGGGCACCTGATCCAGGATGCGCCACACGGAGAATGAAGAGTCAGGAATATCACAATTACTGGAAATTGAGACTTTATAAGCATTACTGAAATCCTAAATGTATATTTACCCGGAAATATTTCCTGTTAGATACGGAATCACTAGAAACGAGGTAAAATTGGCGAAAATATTAAGACAATAATAAACCACGTGTTTTCCAGTTTTAATCCCTTTTTAGGCCTTTGTGTTTTACCAGCATTTGGTGCTTATTATGTAGTTTATGATCATCATCGGGAATAGACTTCTTTCATTGGTTACTATCGCCAAGATAGTCTAAGTTACTGAAACTCCGTAAATCACCAACTTTCATAACATGCACTCAATGGATGACACTTGGAGCATGCTGACTTCAAATGTTGATTACATTCCGGATATATACTGAACCAACTGGTAGCTTAGTTGGTTCCAGGCAACTTCAATCTTCTAGGATCATGTTTAAGGAAATTTTATTTTCATTTTTTTCAAATGCAACCAGATACATTTGGACAATTTGGGTTCGGTTCGCATATATTCGCGCAATCAGGAAAACAACACGACAAAATACCCCGACATTATAAACAATTTGATGCCACGAATTTTGTCAGAAGCCCGACTGAACGAATACGTATTGGATCTGATCGATAAGCACGAATCTCCCGTCGAGTTGGAGGATCGGGCAGCTGTGAAGAGCTTTATTTTGGACTCGGAAGTCGTGGCCTGGGATAGACAGGGCGATCATATTTTGCCGTTTCAAGTTTTGTCTACTCGCAAACGCAAGGTGAATGGTGGTGTTCAGTTTTTTTTGGGCGAGGCTGTAACGTGCAGTATCGTTAACTTTTTACAGTTTTTTTATAAAATTAAACTTGGGGAGATAAAGTATCTTGACTACAAGACCGCTTTCTTGTTACGATGTCAGTGTTCACAGGAATTGACGCGGCGATTTTTTTTCAGAGGGGAGAGGGAGTTGATGCCGGTTGACGGATCCATAAGAGCCATCAGAGGAAGACCGATCACACCTTGGTTACTTTAAGTTATATTATACTGTTGAGTTTTTAAATATTACACGGACAGTGTTTGGATTGACAGAGTGACCCATTGGTAATAGATCCACTTCCGAATTGATAGAAGCGTGTTCCTTTCAGTATTATTTCTTGTATAGGCTTAGATAGCATAGCCGTTTTTTAATCCTAATAAATACCCATGTGATACCAACTAGTATGGCCGTTGGTTTTACGCGCTACTCGAAGATATCCAATTGGGATGAACCAATGATTTGATCTGGTGTTTGAAAGTTTTAATTTTAGACATTGTTTTTAAAAAATTAGGAGTAGCATTCGTTTTTTAAATTATGCAGCTATTTAGTTTATCTGTTGATTGTTTTTTTTGTAGGACGTTGATGAATCGAGTGTGAAAGTGCAAGTGTGCATTTACATTTTTGATATTTTGTATTTTAATGGCTTATCGCTCATCGAGCATCCGTTGCGATTGCGTCGGGAAATTTTGCGGTATGCGTTAACTGTATTTATTTTTATTCAATACATGTTGACATAACTTCACTTTGGCCTTGTCCCACGTTTGGCTAAGCAATGAAGAAGTTTAGAGTGCTAGTCTAGCAATAAGTATTGCTGAAGAAACATCAAGAGAACGCTGTTTCAGCAAATGATACCAAAAAGTGAAAGTAGTATTATTCCGATGATGGGGGTTTGGAAAAATCCGATTAAAAAGTGACTTGTCAATATACAAAATCTTTAATAAGAAAATTTGTATAGTACAGCTAACATGGAACGATTTTGTTGCCTCTTCTGAGCGCAGACGGTTGTCTAACAACAAACACTATCAATTTTTAATGCAACTTGACACTATAACATTACTAAAATGAAATTATCTATATACTTGGAACCAACGAGTGATGCACTTGTTTCTACACCACTTCTCAAACCGCTTGAAGCATGTTCCTTTCAAGCAATTGGTATTTTTTCCATGTTCATTTCTACTTTTAAGCTTCGTGTCGGTTACCGAGTTGCTAAAGCGCTCGACTTTAATTTGGAGGGGTGGTGCATGGGTTCCATCTCCACTTACGGCACTAAATACAGGCCTTGTTTAATTTGTCCACCTGCTAAAAATGTTTCTTAAGTCAAACATTCAAGCAACAAAAATAAAAATGTTTAAAATGATCGTACTAATATGTGCAGTATGTGTTTGTGTCTTGTCATTTAGAAACGTATTTTCAAAAATTCACGGCGAATTCATGATTGCTACTTCACTGGATTCATCGGATACGGAACAAATTGCCACGTTTTTGGACGAAGCTATTAAAGGTTGTTTTTCACATTCTATCTATATACCATTCTAATAAAAGCTACGGATTATGCACTGTGTTTGGAGGGGGAAAGATTATATGCTGCCACAAGGTTGTCGTTTATTAGCCAAAAACATTTATTACTTTTTTTTTAACGTTTTTTGTGTATATGGAGTCTTCTTTGTATAAAATATATGGGAGGTATTCATTCGACGTATTCTGCAAATGTGAAAATAATGAGGAAGCGATCATGTCATTAGCCCATTCATAAGTAGGATGTCTATAAATTTCAAATTGTTATTCGAGATGTTTTAAAAAATAGGAGGTAATGAATAGGCAACTGCGTTTAGAAAGATGTTTGTTTGTTCACTAGGGTACTATATCATTGCTGTACAATAAAACAATAGTCAATATCATTATCATCATCATCATCGGCGATAAACGTCTCTCACCGGTTATCGCCCAGAGTAGTCCGAATTACCAAAAGCCTGCAAAGCACCAATTTTCACAACGTTGTGTTAGCTTAAGAAATTATGTGTGATTATCAAGTGTTTGTTAGTCAATTTCCTAAGATATTGCATGTTCTTTCCATTCTTCAACGCAACTGGATTCCTCGTTTATGTTGCAGGCAATTGCGAAGGTCTGATGGTCAAAACGTTGGATCACAACTCGACGTACGAAATTGCCAAGCGGTCGCACAGCTGGCTCAAACTGAAAAAGGACTATCTGGAAGGCATTGGTGATACATTGGATCTTGTCGTAATTGGTGGCTTCCAAGGAACAGGCAAACGGGCCGGGCGTTACGGTGGCTATCTGTTGGCTTGTTACGATCCGGACCAGGAGGAATATCAGACCATCTGCAAAGTGAGTGTTTTTTATTTATTTGGTTGGTGACGTGGTCGCCTCTTAATTGCACAGTATATAGAATGATCGATTTTGATAGCATGATAAGCATAGCGAACGTAAAAAACGAAGTTTGTTGGCTGTTAGACGGCACCGTTGTTGGCAAGGATGGACTAGTTCGCTGTCAGTGTTATCTACCTTAGCCCAACAGCTCCTCGTGGTACCTTTTCAATACCCTAGGTGTGTTTGCAGAGGTCCAGTTATATTGCTGTGCTTGGGTGCACTTTGTCCATGATACGCCACGTGGATGATCAGTCAGGGATATTGAGATTTTGTAAACATTGCTCAAATCCTCATGATCATTGTCATCCCAAAATGATTTATGGGATAGTATTAACAAAAGTTTGGCAAAAAGTAAAGCTTTGTCTGTTTCCTACTTTATGAACACTAATCACTTGATTAAACCACGTGTCATGTCAGGTGTGCATGTTTTGACTAATAATTTGCGTTTAAATATCCAGAAACAATTATTTGATTGGTTAATTGAACGAAACACCCACCAAGCATGTAACTAATTAGTTATATAATTATTTTATACTGAAATATGTTAAGTATCATAGTTGTAATGGTTTGATGTAGCTCAGTTATTCGAGGGCATTATAATAGCAGATTGTTAATCAGCGGTCTATTAATGAGGACCTCTGAGTCAGTAGTTGGATTCACGTAGAGGTGTATAATTCCTTGGATTGTACTATTGCTAGATTACACGCGACGATGCTCAGAAGATCAAATCTATCCCTTATCAGTCCGGGTCGCGGTCCTGCCACTGCTATCAAATGAATAGCAATGGACTGCCAAAGTTTACTCAAGACATTGAACTGGCGATAAACCTCAGTCGAATGTATTCTATCACTAGTCGAAAACCATTTGTACCCTTCTCCCCTAACTTTTTCCATCCACATCCCTTCAATTTGAATCACTTAGATTGGAACCGGCATGAAGGACGACGAACTGGTTTCGTTTTCCAACTTTTTCAACGAACACGTCATCGACTGTGCCAAGCCGTATTATCAATTTACGAGTGGCCTTATTCCCGACAGCTGGTTTGAACCCGTCCAAGTTTGGGAAATAAAAGCAGCCGACTTGAGCATTTCTCCTGCTCACAAAGCCGCTTGTGGATTGGTGAGTTGGTTTTATCTTTTGTGTTGCGCGACTAGGAGACTGTCAATTTCCAGTTTGGCGGTAGGCAAGGGTCAGTCATGCCAGCTCACTTTAAAATACAAAAGTTTTTTTCTTGGTTGGTGACGTGGTCATTATTTCCCATATTTATACGGCATAGCAAACGATCGATTTCGATGGCTTGATAAGCGTAACAAACGTAGAAGAATAACAAAGTTTCTCGGCTGGTAGACGGCATACGTGTGACGTCGCCACTGTTCGCAAAGATTAACGAGGCCGCCTGATTTTTTGTAAGAGTTATCTCCCTTAGCCCAAAGGCACCATATGGTATACGTATACTGTAAGATGCCTTTTAAGTATGTATATAAGTGTATGCTCGCACCTACCCACCGTAGTGGAATCCCAGTTATACCGCTGTGCACTCGGATTCTGCTGTTATTAGTCTATGGGTACCCAGTTAAAGATGCACCACGTGGAGGACGAACAGTCATGAATATCACCATCATTGGAAATTGAGACTTTATAAGCAATGGCTAAGTCGATGGACTGATATATCCCTACACGCCTCCGAAAATCGTGAACAATGGAAAGGGATTGTTCGAGATGCTATGTGAATTTGGAATTAATGAAGATGTGGCATTGCCACTAACTTTTGTTGTTGTGTTGTCGTTGACTACGTCACCAACCAAAATGAATGAATGAAACTTTATTCACTATTTAATACCAGTACAAACGGCTGTTATAGGTGTTAAAGCGTCTTGGGTTTAAGTATAGGTCATATCTTCACTTTTTAACCCGACTTAATGGAATGTTTTGCGATAATTTAACGACTGTGGCAATTTTGCTACTTTTAATATTACTAGGTCTATCTTGATCACTATAAATTAAATTTTGAGTTATAAATCTGAGTACCAATCATAAATATCGATTTCTCTGTTTCTTTAATCTTTACACGTCGACACACTAATTTGAAATAAATATTAGGTGAAGTGCTAGCAAATGATTACAGCCTGTTATGTAACAATTTTTGTAAAGAATAATTGGTGGCTTAGCGAACAGTATTTCGCGATTAGGTATTACGGTTAACAACAGCTGCTGGCAGTCATCTCTTGATTAGTTCCGACATCGTATAATATTCCGCATAATTGTCCTTCATTGTTCACGATTATAGGAGGTCATCCGAGATAGTACGGTCTAACTGTTTGGTTGTGATAGCCATGAAAACGTCCCGGCCAAAATAGTGTGTCGATCGTCCCGAACAGAATTCGTCCTAGTACGTTTTGTGACCAACTTTCCTTTTCTTCCAATCAGAATTTAGACAAGTCAAGGTTACGATGAGTGAATTTCGACGAAGAATGTGTCCAACCTAGCGTAATCTTCGTTGTCACAAAACCAATAACCAAAGATGAGGAAATTGAACGTCGATTAAAGTTATGTACAAAGTGGATTTTCCAAATGTGTTTGTTAGTACAGTACGACACTTCATAAGTTGGTGGCAGAGTCACCTCTTCATTAATTCCAAGTTTGAATAGCTTCTCGAATTCCCATACGAAAGGGTTGTCGGATGCGAAATAAACTTGGAGGGGTAAATGAAGTTTTTTGGCCAGAATACCGCTTCCTTGCGACGACGCCAGTGTTCACAGGAATTGACGAGGCGATTTTCTTTAAAATTGACGCCGGGTGACAGATCTAATTGGCTAAATAGTAAATACTTACCTTGAGATACCTTTAAGACATACACCTAGTATGCTAGCACCCGCTAAAGTGGAAACCTGGTTATACCGCTGTGCACTCGGTGCTGCTATGTTATTTGTCTAGATGCCTGTTGGTACCTAGTCGAGGATGCACCACATGGAGGAGGAACAGTCATGAATATCCATCATTGGAAGTTGAGACTTCATGAGCATTACTCAAAGCCTTAGGATCATTAGCATCCTGTCGTACAGTTTAGATGGAAGAAACTTTAGATCAGGTATTTTGGTTAGGTTGGCCGGGGGGGATTTTAGAGCTAATTACTTCGCCACTTGTTTGAAAAAAAATCAGAACCACTTTTAGCTAACTATTCAACAACCAACCAACCTTTCTTTTTCCCACGAACTCGAACTAACAATCTTCTGTTTTGTCCACTAGGCCGATCCGCACAAAGGTATTTCGCTCCGATTTCCCCGCTTCATTCGCATTCGCGATGACAAAAAGCCCGAAGATGCCACAACTGCCCAACAAGTTTACGATTTGTATAAAAGCCAAGAGCAAATTAAAAATTCGTCGGTCAACGACAATCAAATGGATGATGATGATATGTATTGATTTCATTCTTTTTATGTCTAAAATTTCCCATCTATCTCTCTATGTATGTATGTACAATGTCATTTATTATATCAAATACAAAATTATGACTATTTTACAGTAGTTTTGGCATAGATCGTACTTTATCCATATCCAAAATGCACTCATTGGTGTTGGGTTCGTCTACAGCCCTATTGGACGGTCTGTTGTCGGGAATCAGCAAACTGTCGTCTGGGCAGCCAATATCGTCCAATAGGCCAGGTAGGAATCGAACTGGATGGACGAGCGACGTTCCATACTCGTCGTCGGGTTGTGCTGACTTTTCCAAGCACAGTCCCTCGAGTATGTTGGGCAGCGAATCGCCAATAGTATAATTCGTGTCGAATGCCGAATATTTGGTTTCGTGAAAAGGAGCCTCATTGTCTACGACTTTGTATTCCGTTTGTGACGGCGTCGATTCGAGTAGCGTCTCGTTCGATTTGGCTTGATCGGCGGATGCGATAAGTCCGTATTTTTCCAAGTAGGTGCGAGTGACGTAGCTGTAGTTGAGTTGCGATGGCGGGACCAAGTCGCCGTAGAGTGTTTGATCGGTCGGCCAAAGCGGTTGCCGATGATCTAGGGGAGACGTCGCGCTACACGACGATTTGGACCCCAAATACTTTTCGACTAGTGAGGCTAGATACAGACTTTGATCGTTTTCAGATGGCTTTGAAGATAGTTGATTGGTGGGATTGTTCATGTCATTCTTGTTCAATGATTGTTTTGGTTTTAAAGTGAAATCTTTCGATTGATGGTGTCTGTAATGTAATGATACAGTTGCAAACGGCAATGTCGTGTTTCAGTACGTAACTTAAAACAACTAAATTCTATTATTCTTTTGTTTCAATGTTATTTTTAAAAACATTACGTTTAGCCAAAGGAAGACACGTATTTAGTGCATCTTGTTGTAGAATTGGAAGCCTTGTCCACAAGATAGCGACTACTCCAGTGGGTTTGGTATTGCAAATGCTTAAGATGGGGGACATTTTACCTGTACCAAGTTTTGTTTCATCCTTGTTTAAAACAAGGAATTCTTTGTGCGCTTTTTCATGCTGTTAATTTAAACGTTTTGAGCCATTTTATAAAGTCTTAATTTCTAAATTTGGTGATAATCCTGTTTCCGTACCTCAATGTATCCAGCGATATACGTAGACTTTCGCTTCTACGCGTGGGTTCAAGCATACATCTAGGGTATTTGAAACTTATTTTAAGGTACATGTGTAGTCTTGGGTTGAGGAAGAAAATCCTTGTCAATTTTTGGCAACTGGTACTGTCTAAAGGATGCCGTCCATTAGCCAAGAAACTTAATTACTGTGCTGCGTTGCGTACAACAAGTGTTGGTAGTAAAGCCACCTCTTTATTAGTTCCACGTTCGTATAGTATTTCAAATAATCCCTGTTCACGGTTTTCGGAGGCATGTACAGATATTTCAGTCGAACGACTGTCAATGTTTCCAGGATAAAGTCCAGACCAAAGTAGCGTGAAGATCATCCCGAACAGCATCCATCCAAGTACGTTTTGTGACCAGCTTTCCTATTCCTCCAATCGGCATTTGGACTAGCTAAAGTTACAGTACGTGAGATTGCATCAGGATTTTTTTTACAAAGAATGTATCCAAATCGGTGCAATTTTCGTCGCAATACCAATGGAGGAAGAAACGTGAAATTGGAGGTCGTCTCGAATTCGGCAGTTAGTAATATTTTTGGTCCATTCCTTTAATAAGGACACAGCAGAAGCAAAAAAAATCGACGATTTACTTCATAAGATGAACCACTGTCAGAAGTAATTAAAGAGCCCAAATGCATCAAGTGATTTACATTGGGGAGCACAACATCATTTAATACAATCCTCGCATCAGGAGCTTGTGACGACATGATGACTGATTTTTTTCGCACAGTTGTGAAACCGTTGGAGGCGTTTTTCTGATATGTTGTATGATTATAGGAAAAATGAAAATACCGCTAATTAATTGTAATTGATAACATAAATGCAAACGATGGTGAATACAACTATTTTATATGAGAAAAACCTCTGAATTATACACAGAAGTAAGCAAAAATAAACCAAAACGATTACACATTCAAAGTTGACGTACATTCGGTTGTATCCAATTTCGTTGCCTTTTGGCGCTGACGTAGTTTGTGCCAAATCGCCAGACAGCCAGCTCGATACTCTGGCATAACTTTTGGGTAGTGCTTGAGTTGGAACACTTTGGGTGCTTGAAATGTGACGCTGTTCTTTCGATTTGCCCACCTGCTTGGCACTACTTCCATTGTCGACCAGATTGGGTAGAGATTCGACAGCTGCTTTGCGGTCCAAAACATTCTGAATGTTGGCCTAATAATGACAAAAATCAATTGGTCAGAGAGTAAAGTATTACAATTTTAGTGTGACGCTGGGTCTCCTATTCGATGGGAATACTAATGATCCTGGGAATTTTATTGTCCACAAATAATAAACTCGCACTAAATTTTAATTTATTTAAAATCAATCGCCAGTTCATTATTTCGCCTTGTAGTAATTTCACATTTATAGGAATGCTAATGATCCACGAGGATTTGAATAATTCTTATAAGATCTCAACTTCCAATAGTGGTGACATTCCTAACCGTTCATCCCTCTACATGGTCCATCTTGGAATAGGTGCCAACAAGCGTATAGATTAATAACAACAGGGACCGAGTGCACAGAGGTATAACTCCACTCTGTGAATGGGTGCTAGCATACACCCTACCATATGTAGTCGGCGTCAATTCCCAATTATCCCAAAAAAGATCGCCTCGTCAATTCCTGTGAACACTGGCGTCGTCGCAAGTTCATTCCACATCCGACGACCTTATCGTATAGGAATTCGAGAAGCTATTGCAACTTGAAATTAATCAATGAATGCCACCAACTTATGTTATGCTATTCGATGAGGTAGATTTTGTCATTGTGTTCAACTTCAAAATATTTGACATCGACTGGATGAAGTATGGATACAAATGTGAGGGAATGAATGGAGCCAAATGTCAACTGGAAAAAAGGAAATGTATATGGACAGTCGCGTTTTTTGGCTGCGGTATTACTGAAACAGCGACGAAATAAATAGACGGCTCAGATAGTCGTTAACAATGGAAGAGAATTATTCGATTATGTAGTGTAAAGTTGGAGCTAATGAAAAATGGATTTGTTACTAACAACCCCGTTGTAGCCAGTCACAAGTCCCGATTGAGAAATGAGGGTTAGAGTGCAAGGTTAGCAAGTGTTAAAACAATATTCAAGTAGCAGTTGGAAAGAATTACGTACCAGCAACATACTGTAATTGTCCGTCAACTCGTTTTCGTCTTTCACGTTGGTTGATTTGATCTGGAGAATAAAACGCAATAAATAAATCACATTGGTTGTCATAAATTGGAACATAATGTAACTATAATTATGATCTAACTAATAATAATCCATTATACAGGTAAAGGATCACAATGCATTACTCTACCCTACATCTTTCATTTCGTTGCAATAGTTTCATGTTTGTGCACTCCGAATATGATAACTGTAAAAATATTAATTATGTGGATTGCATATAAAGAATAAAAAAAATTAGTGGCAGAGCCACCTTTTCGTTAGTTCCAAGTTAGCGACTGCGGGATAAACTTCGGAGGGGGGATAAATGACGATTCTTGACAAAAAGTCATATTCCTACCAATGAAATAATAAAGACATGACTACATCATTATTGTCATTACAGTCCATTGAACTAAGTGAGAAACTTCTACTGAAGTATCTAAGCCAATAACCATAATAATAATAATAATAATAATAACTGTCGATGTATTACACAATACTAAAAGGAAAAATGATTAATCGACGCTTATCAGTTTAAAATTGACCAATCAAATGTGTGTTCATCATCAAACTGACCAGCCTGTTGGGTTTTCGTACCAGTTCGGCAGATACAGGACGAAGCCATTGCGAGTCCACTTTGTCTCCCGTAACATCCATCAGCCTGTTGAGCATGCCAAAATCGGCCTGGGACAACTTGAATTGAATAGGACTCGATGTTCTTGGACTGGTCGAAAGATCGGTTGAATACAGAATCGACTGACCCGTTTGTTGACATGCTGTGTAAAATGAAGAACAAACTAATTTGACCTTGTTCACCAAACAGCAGTAATAATAAAAATGATCATTTTTAAAATTATTCATTGTTACTTCCATAAATGTTCTACGGGAAACATCTGGGATGCTAATGATCATTAGGATGTGAGTAATGCTCATAAAGTTTCAATTTCTAATGATAGTGATATTCCTGACTGTTCCTCCTCCTCAACATGGTGCATACTAGACTAGGTACCTATAGGCATCTAGACTAATTAAAGCAGGGACCGAATGGCTGTTCATTCGGATGGGTGCAAGCATATACCCAAGATATCTAAAAGGTTTCTTAATGTATATATATATATATATGTGTGTGTGTGTGCCGGGGTGGTCTAGCGGTATAGAGCTCGAATTTGGACCTCGGTGGGCATCGGGGTTCGAATCCCATCACCGGCACTGAAATGCGAGCCCACGTTCGGCTTCGCCAAAATGTCCACTGCTGAAAGACATGTTTCTCGTAAAATATTCAAAGTAGTAAACATTAAAAAAATTATATGTAACCCTAGGGCTAAGGGAGATAACCCTGACAAAACGTTAGGCGGCCATATTAATTTTTGCAAACAGTGGCGCCTTCAAAAGAATGCTGTCTGCCAGGCCAAAAAACTTTGTTATTTTTCTACGTTTGTTATGCTTATCAAGTCATCGAAATCGATTGTTATCCAAATATAGAAATAATAAAGATGTAACTATGTCACCAACCACAATGAATTTTTTATCAGTGGACACTTTAACGAAACCGAAAGTAAGCCAGCCATTTGGTGTCATTGGTGGGGATCGAACCCAGATTTGAGTCGGGCACTGTACCGCTAGATCATCCTAGCACATTGTCACGGTTGCTTGAATGGTTCACGAGAAACATTTTTCATTCAGCAAGTAGACATGTTAGCAAAGCCAAACGGGAGTTCGTATTTAATGCCCGTGTGGTGGTACTCAAACTGATGCCTCGCTAAGTTCGACCCCAGAGCTGTACGACCAGACTACCCTGCCATCAACATTTGAAAAACGTTTCGAGCTTTATTCAACGCTATTGGGGACGTTGTTTCTGGACAGACAACCTTGTCAGTTAGGATAAATTGACAAAATGTGTAGTAAAAAAGATACCCCTTTTCTATTCCAAATGACAGTAGTCACGTAAGTGACTTACACACACACACACGCACAAATGCAGCCACACGTTCTCAAAACGAAACATATAGGATAACTTGTGTTTATCAAATGTTAAAAGCAGAGAAAGGATTATCATCTTAAACATTTGAGAGGTTATATCCAAAGAAGTACTTGGTTGTATTTGTGTTGTATTTCGAACAAAATGCGAACGAAATCAAGTTGTTATCTTAACAGATAGCGTTGGTACTTACAAAAATCATGTTGTGTGTGTATGCTTTTGTCCATATACCAATGAGTTCATGTGCCACTGTATATATCATCCTTCATCTAAGATACTCCACATCAAAAGTATCACCATCATTAACACTAGAAACTATCTAAAAATATAAGTTGAAAAACTTACCTGCTTTCATTGAGATAAGACTACTGTCCAACTGAGTTGTATTCACTCCAACACTAATAGTTTCGGTCACCGGCTGACATACATTTTGATTGTTAAATTGTGGAACACATTGAGAATTTTCTTGACTGTTATCATCATCATCATCATCAATATCAACAGTAGCGTCTGTGTTCTTCATTGTAATCAAATTGCTAATCAAATGTTCGATTTTCTTCAGTTGTACCAAGGGCAATGACGACAGTATTGAATGCAATGAAGACCCTTTAGTAATAGTTTGACCATTGTTGGACGCAATTTCGTCGTTGCTGAACACGATGTTGGAAACGGGACACAAGGGCACTGTCGATCTGTAGCGATTTGGATTGTAGGGCTTGGCTGTATCTGGCCGACAAGGTTGTGTGGAGCGCAAACGTGGCACGGACTCTTCGTCAACTTGCATCGAACTAGTTGGAACGGTTGGAGTACAAGTACGAACGCCTTCTTCAATTATTAGTGATACGTCGGGAACGTGCAAATCTACAAATTTCACATTGCTGAACAAAATACGTTGAAATAGAAAGTGTAATATGGAAAAGAAAATTAACGTTTGGTAAGAAAAAATGAATTAAATCAGTTTAAAAACAAAATAATTCAGTTTGGATTATCTTCCAAACAGTAGTAAAAGTACTTTGACAAAAAGTAATTGTCATCCAACTCAAGAAAGGAAGTATGAATAATAGCAGCAGTAAGAGTAGAATAGTCTTACTGTCTGTTCCTAGCAAAATGTTTGGCCAACTATTTTTAAAACACTCAATTAATTAAGTAGAGAATTTTTTGTAAAAGGATGGAGTTGTATTGTAACTATAAAGCAAATAATAATCATCATTCATTCATTCATTTTGGTTAGTGATGTGATCACCTCTTCATTATTTTCCATATTTATACGGCATATAAAACAATCGACTTCGATAACTTGATAAACCTAACAAACGTAGAAGAATAAAAAAGTTTCTTGGTCAATAGACAGCATCCTTGTAATGTTTCTACTGTTTGCAAAAATTGACAAAGCTGCCTGATTTCTTATCAGAGTTATCTACCTTATCCCAAGGGCTACATATGGTATACATATACCCTAAAATACCTCTTAAGTACCCTGGGTGTATATTTACACCCACCCTCCAAAGCGGAATCTCAGTTATACTGTTATGTACTCGGTCCCTACTTTTATTAGTCTAGATGTCTATTAGTACCTAGTTCAAGATGCGCCACATGAAGGAGGAACAATTAGGTATATCACCACTTAAAATAATAATAATAATAATAACTGTAATAATAATAATTAAATAAAAAGTAATTTACTCATTCTCTAAATGCTTGTCCAATGTCCTTTCGCTATTTGATGTTGTTGAAAATGATTCGACCTCAGTTTTGCCTAAATTAAAAACAGGTTTTTGAAAATCACGAATCATTGTTTTGAAGTCATCAAAGTGCTCATCATCCATATTAGTATCTAACATCAAGTTGAATGTGTACGGATTAGAAAATTGCTCCACATTTGCCTCAGCATACAACAAATTTAAATCCATCTAAAATAGTATACATACAATTACAATTAGATTCAAAACGGCTGGTGACATTATAATCTTTTCATTATTTCCAAACCATCTCAAACAATTACCTCCAACCGGTTTATGTGCAAAGAAAACTTTGTAACCAATTTTCTTAACTAAGAAATGACATTTTTGTGACTGCGTCACTGTTCACAAAAAACCGAATGAGGTTATTTGATGTTTTGTCAGTGCTATCACTTCTATGCAAATGGCTACATATAATATGCGTATAGTTTTAAAGCATTCTGGATATATACAAGAACCAATCAGCCACAAAAGAATCCCACTCACTAATATGCACTCAGTCTCGAAGCTTTGTTAATCTGAGTCTATAAAGTATTACATAAACGCACGTAATAGGAAATTGAAAATTCATAATTACTCAAATCCACAGAATTATTAACAATTCTAATAATAAATAAATAGCGTCTCTATGTGCTAAATTAAATCCTCTAACCATACCAAAAAAATAAGTAATAAGCCAAAAGTCACGTTAAACATTTTAAAAATAATTAAAATACGTCAATTTCAATTATATTCCTTATGTTAAAACAATTAGGCAACACACTGTCAAACTTTTGATCACAATTTATATCTAAAAGTATCTAAATGTCTATAAAGGATTTAACATAATATTGACAAAACTGTTTAAGCAGATTCTAATTTTAAACATAAATAAATGAGCTTACCTACACAATGATAGCAGTTATTAGTTTAAATAGTAAGTTATTCAAACGTAAACAAAAACGGTAATCATATTCCAACCTTAAAAATTTGATTAAAGAATTAAAGCAATATATATTTCTACACTAGTCACAAGATAAAAACTTCTTTAAAAAACGTTATTAAAAGCATATCAATGTGTAATGCGAAATTTATATACAACTAATTAAGTAAAAAGAAATCACCTAATAAACAGGTTGTTTCTAAATTTTAAAATATTATAAATAACTCTGATAAATATTTTATTTGGTTTTCATTGTTTTAATATTCAGTGGAAAACATTTTCTTGATATTCAGTAAAAACCGAATGAAGTCCCACAATTGGTGCCTGTAGTCATACTCAAACCCATGACTATCCAGTTTTAAATCTAGAATATAAGCAACCTCCATCTGCCTTCGTACAAAAATTAATTAAAACCAAAAATAATAATAAATTAATAAAAAAATGCTAGTAATCCTAAGAATTTGAGTAATGCTCATAAAGTCTCAATTTCCAATGATGGTAATATTCCTGACTGTTCCTCTTCTATGTGATACATCCTGGACTAGGTGTCAACAGGTATCTAGACTAATAATAGTAAGGATAAAGTGCACAGCGGTATAACTGTGTTTACACTAAGTTGGGTGGGTGCAAGCATACACCCAAGGTACCTAAAAAATATCTGAAAGTATAAGTATACCATATGTAGCAGCCTTAAACTAGAAGAGATAACCCTGACAAAAATCAATTATCCTCGCCAATCTTTTTGAACAATGGTGCCCTCACAAAAATTCCATCTACTAACCAAGAAACTGTTATTTTTCTACGATTGTTACCATTATCAATCCATCGAAATCAATCGTTTAATAAACCGTACAAATATAGAAATAATAAAAAGGTAACTATGTTACCAACCACAATAAATGAATGAATAAATAAAATTAGCAAAATATTAATAAAATACAGTAAAAATATATATAATTGGGTTTTATTACCACAAACCATATTTTTCAAAAATTAACTAAACCATATTTACTTACTTTTACTAATTTGTTACTGTTACCATATGGTTTTGTAAACCACAAACAATTCTCAAAGTCTTCATTAGACCGATTCAAATCAAACTTGATTTCAAAAAATTCCGCATTTTTGTTCCTACTGTACAATCCTAAAATCATAGAGCCGCCAATGTTTTCCAAATCAATTAAAGAATTCAAACGACTTAATAAAAATTGAAAACAAACATTCCAAACTCGTATATCCAAAACATCAATTCCATAAATCCATCTAATAATATATAAACAAAAAGATTAACACTTCCTCAAAAAATAACAACGCATATCTACTAATTAAATAAAAAATTATATATATAATATATATATATATATATATATATATAACTTACAATCCAACAACAACAGAATTTAATACGGTAACATCACTTTGTAATTGTAAAGAAAATTCACCGTTTTTTAAATCTGAAATATATCTAATCATAAAATAAACAAAATATATAGTTACCCTAGTCTAAATTCAACATCAAATTTCTTTTCATTAAACTTGTCAGATGATAATGAATAATTATAATTATTTATGTCCAAATATTTAGACAATACTGATGGAGTTATTTTCAAGCATTTTATTCGTTTTACCATTAATGGACAATCTAATAAAACGGCATCAAGTTTAAATGTAGAAAATATCTCTTCGGAATAGTTAGATGATGTAAAGTTTTTACTATGAAGAACAGCACATGCGCTCATTTGTAAAAAATCAATTGAATCTACAGAAGGAACTTTCACTGAATTATAAAAACTTGATATAACATTGAATGAACATTTCAAAAAATGACATTTTTGGTTCATATATTTATAACGAAAAATCTAAAAAATTATTCTTCTAAATATGAAAATCACTTTAAATGGAATCTTAATTTCACCAGAAAGATATAATGAGCAATTGGGAGTACTTTGAAGTTCTATTTGATTAATCAAAACTCGAACTTCAGTACAACAACCATAATGAATTTTCCCAATCAAATAAAAATTTAAAACATCATGACGACTTTGCTCTATCATTTGGTGAGCAATCTTAATAACTTTTGAAGATATAACAACTTTAAATTTCCTAAAATACAATATTAAATTGTAATAAAACAAACCTTAATAACAATGAACTAAGAATATTCAAATCATTATAATGCATTTTTCAGATAATTGAAAAGCAGTACCAAATCTAAAACATTATAGATAAAAATTAATTAATTAATAAGACACCATGTAAACAGAAATTTTTCAAAAATATTATTTTTCACTAACACTAGCATGTAAAGTACAAATTTTAATAAAAATTGGAAGTAATTTACCACTGCAAGTTACAAAAAATGGTCTATACAAAACACTTATACAAAAGACTAAAACACACTAACTTATAAAAAATAAGCACTTCAAATAGTCAATTTAAGTAAACAAAATAAAAAATTTTAATACTAAAAATATTTCTGTTTAAAATAATTAATTAATTTAATTTCTAAACTACAGTGCAATAAAACTTTTTAGCAAAATGTTATATATATTCAAAAATAAAGAATTAAAAATTGCATTAATTAAAAGTAAAATTCCCTATTTTCAAGTATCAATATTGTACACTTCATTCACTTTAATTCACAAGCGTAAAAAATATTATGCGAATACCACAGAAACTTAAACTTATGACCTACAAATTTAAATAAATTCAAATAACTCGTTGTTAAACTAAACGAATACGAAAATATGTTTAAATAATAAAAGTAAATACGTAATTTTAAAAAATAATACAAATGCACATTTATGGTTATATTTAAGCTTATAAAAATAATTAAATTATTTAAAAAATGTAATTTTAAAATTTTGTACGTTATTTTATTAATTAATTAATTTTTTGTTATCTATGTTTATATATATATATATAATATTTTTAAAAATAATAAAATTGTAATAACTTACATAAAAATATTAAATTGAGTTGAGTTGTTATCTAGTTCTAATCAATCTCATATTACAGACCGAAAATAAGAATTAAATATTCGGTTAAAAAAAAAATTTATAAAACAAAAATTTTAATTAAAATAAAAAACAAAAAAATTGGTGTAAATGATTTAGTTAAAAACTTATAAAAAATTAGGTAAAACTCTAAATTAACCGGTTCCAAGTCCGGTTGACAAACGAAGAAGATATAAGTGTAAGATTAGCAATTTGGTTTTTATCTAAACAATATTTATAAAAGAAAACAAAAAAACATTATTTTATTAAACTATGACAAAGAAGTAAAAGCAACATAATTCCAATGTTGAGTTTAGCAAAATCCCAAATAATTTTAACATTCGATTTTTAAAATTGAAATTTTATCGTATAATTATATGCTTCATGCTCTTAAAAACAAAAAATAAATAAAATAATAACAATTGTATTATAATACAAAAACAATGTAGTACTCTACTAAAAACAAAAAGCGTGACGTGCACCTCACTATATTAACAACTATAATTTATTTTAAAATAAAAACAATAAAACAATATATACAAGGATAAAATATTAACTGATTTTTGTCATTATTTAAAACAATTGTATGTAGTTTTTAATAATTATTGTCAAAAAATAAATCTAATGATATATTTAATTAAATTTAAATTTTATTGACGTGATGCTATGATTCTATCTCTGACTTCAAAAACATCAATTAAACCTTTTTGATACAGAAAATTGAGCTATCAAAATATTAAAACATCTGTACATAAAATGTATGTAAATATTTAATTTTAAAAAATGATTAATAATAATTATTATTATCAGTCAAAACACATCAACACATACTTATCTTTTTATGTTACCTCACTTGTTCAAACAATACGAATTGTTAAATTTAATTTTCTTTTAAAAAGCAAAAATAAATTAATTTATTAATTTTTAATTGTGTTTTAATGTGGCATTTGTTTAAAAGTTGATTCTAATAACGATGTGGAACAATTTAAAAATGTTTGTGACTTGTATTTCAGTAAATATTTAGAAAATGTTTGTTGAATTATAATAATAAAGTTATCTGCAAGCAAAACAAAGTGTAAGATCTTACAGAAATCATGGTTCTGTTTTCCTTTAATTTAACTTGATACGGATATTTACTAACATTCCCAACTAAATATAATTCTATAATTTATTATTACGAAATATTATAAATTTACATATTAATACTGTTTACCAACAAGAAAAAGCAGGGTGTGACAATATAATCATGTCAACAACACCTAATAAATTCAAAGACATAAAAACGCTTTAAAATGAAGTTCAAACAATGTCAAAATTATTTCAATTAGTAACAATATAATAATTGTAATTACTAAAAAAATTAATAAACTAATAGTTTTTATCTGTATATCTCTGTCATCTAGGTACATGCAATCACTTTTTTCATATTGCTTGAGCAGATGACAGCATTAAGTCAATGCCGAAAGGAAGCTCAATCTTTAATTTACAGAATTTTAAATACCAAAAATTTAACATTTGTTGGAACATGGAATGTGCTCACACGTTTTTGTAGTTGACAATTAGAACAAGTTCTTCTAAAAATGAAAAAACTATAACTTAGATATTTTGGGCATTAGCAAATTGCAATAAAAAGGTCAAAGCCATTTCAAGAGTGGAGATACATCAATTTTGTATCCTGGACATAAAGACCATTATATTCATGGAGTTGGTATTATGTTGAGTAAAATACTGCTAAAATTATAATTGGATGGAAGCCCGTGAGCGATCGTATTGTTTCAGCCAGATTCAACACCAGATTTGTAAGAGTAACAATTGTGCAAGTTTATGCCCCTACTAAGCCTACTGAGGAGGACCAAAAAGATATCTTTTACAATTAATTACAAAGTTTGTTAGATGATAATCTAAGAAACATTAAAATATTGATTAGTGATTTCAATACAAAATTAAACAAAGACAGATCTGGATACTTCTCAAATGTTAGACCACATAGCTATACTGATAGCATAAATGATAATGGTTATAGGTTGTTGATGTTAAACAGTTATTTTAAAATAAATGTTGGTAACTGATTTTCCGTTTACAAAAATATACACAAAGCAACATGGGTTTCTCCCGACGGAAAATCAGCAAACGATATTGACTACATTTGTATTAGCACAAAACGACGATCTTTTTTGCAAAATGTACGTACGTATCGCGGTGCAAATGTTGGTTTTGACCATAATTTTGTTGTTGTAAAATTTCGTTTAAAAGTAAAAAGAATAAAACCACAAAAATTACTTCCATTTTCGTGTGAAAAACTTAAGCAACCAAGTATCTTATACCAATTCTACGATTTCTTGAAAAATGCATTTCTAAATCTGAAAATGGTAAAAAATATCTAATGATTAATAAAAATTGTTTCAAAAACAATTACAAACTGTGCAACAAATGTGCTAAGCAGAAAATGTGGCTTTATAAAGAAATACTGGATTTCATCAGTCTTTTGGGATCTAATTGATTTCAGAAAGAAAACAAAATTACAAAGATTAATCTAATAATTATGTTAGCTGAAAAATATTTAATAATAAGTATAGAACTTTAGATAAACAGGTTAAAAACGCTGCCGCAATAATAAGAATGATTAGTTAGAAAGCAGATTCAACAAAGCAGATAAGGCAGCAGCAAAAAATGATTTCAAGACTCTGTATAAAATTGTAAAACAACTGTCTGGAGTTAGAAAATATACCGATATTTTAATCAAAAGAAAAGATATTTGTTTACTTTTAATGGATAATGAGCAATCATTTAGATGAGTAGAGCATTTTAAAAAAATGCTTAATTAGCCATGCCAAATACTTTCACAAATTTTGATAACAATAAATATATAAATGTGATTCAAAATCCGGAAATATGTACTGATGACATTTCTATAACTGAAGTGATCCATACAATTCAGAATTTAAAAAACAATAAAACAAGAGGACTTGACGAGATAACTGCAATGATACTCAAACATAGAGGTGACGTTGTAAAACGTGAGCTTGCTTATTTATTTAATGTTATATGACATAATGAACAAGTTTTAAATGATTGGCGACAAGGAGTAATTGTAACTCTTCCCAGAAAAAAAATCTGAACGATTGCAATAATTGGCACAGAATAACTTTATTGTTTGGTCCTAGTAAAGCGTTTTACAAAGTAATTATAAACCGTTTAAGCAATGCGGTTGATAAACATCTTCGAGAAGAACAAGTAGGATTTCGGAAAGGAAAAAGTTGTATTAAGCCACTGCTTACGCTCGGTAACATTGTTAAACAATGTCAAGAATTTTAGCAATCATTTACAATCAATTTAATTGATTTTATGAAAGATTTTGATAGCGTTCATCTTTGTGAAAAATCGTTAAATTTTACGAAATACTGTTGAAATATGTGAATATTATGCGTTTGCTATACCGAAATTGAAGTTGTTGTGTTTGAACAAAAAGTGGTCATACTAGTATGTTGGAAATTGTCACGTGAGTACGTCAAGGATGCATTTTCTCACCGTTTTTTGTTTCTTCTGGTAATTGATTTTACTATAATTCAATCTATAAATAATTTGTCTTATGGTATCAAGTGGAACCATGAGAGAGTAACAAATTTGGATTTTGCAGATAATATTGGTTTACTTTGTAAGACTCCAGAAACGATGGAAAATATGATAGCACGTCTTAGTGATATTAGTTCTCGTCTTGACTTACGGATTAATTGTTCAAAAACAAAAGTGTTGAGCACTAAGTCAAACAAATATTTGCCCATCAAAATTAGTAGACAAAATATTAATACTGTTAATTCCTTCACATATCTGGGAAGCATTATTGGCAAAAATAAAAACTCCAAACTTGATGTTAAAGCCAAACTCGGAAAGGTAATCTCAGTCTTCTATAGAGTCAAATTAATATAGTCATGTTCCTCTATTCGCCTGAAAACAAAACTTTGTGTGTAAGCATCAATAATCATTTCTACTGTAATTTATGTGAGTAAAACGTGGAAGTAAACAGTCATTATTGATAAAATGATGGATGTTTTTTATCGCCAGTGTTTTAAAAGTATTTTTAAAATTATCTGAAGCGATCACATTTTAAATAATGAGATCATAATAAAAACTGGCTTTCGTTCACTATATGACATCAGTATAATTAGATAAAAAAGATTACTTGGTTAAATTCTACGTTTACCGCTCGAAAAACCGGAAAAACGATTTTGAAATAGAAGATTGAAAATGGTAAAATAAAGGTTGGTAGACCACAATAAACTTAACTAAGAGCTAGTTGGAAAAATCTAGTCAAAATAAATGGTTTATGAGATCAAGAAAAAACGTTTGGTAAAATGTTTAAATACGTGGAAACATTTAGTTGTCTCAAGTTCTTATTGCTCCATGCTTTATTTTTAAAGCAAAAGAGTTTTGTAATAATAATAATAATAATTTTATTTTTTTCCCACAGTAACAATAAGGACGTTTGTGTATAAACCGTTCAGTTTAATCAAACAAGTCAATGCTAAGATACAGAATTTCACATGCATTTCTATTCTACTATATTAGGTAATTAAACAAAAAGAATTATCAATTACCAAATGTGTAATGACATCCAAGTTTATGTTTTTATTTTATTGGTGTTACAGCAAAAAACTGTTACGGTTAAAGTGAAATATTTAAAATAATTATTAATTTTTATTTTAATTACAATTTTTATATTATTGTCCATTCAAACAACTTTGACGTGATTCAAAGTTTGTTTTAATGCGCCTTTTTGTATTTAAATCTATCACGTTTGTTGTTGACGTGACTGTGGTTTTGTGAGTATATTGTGTCCTGTTTTTGTAATAATAAATTGCAAAACGATAATTTAAATCACACAAGAGCTTTTTTGATTGAAATTAGATTGGGTGTTGATAATTATCCATATCAAGTTAAATCAAAGGATATCAAGGCCGAGATCTCAGTTAGATCTTACAAGGACATTTTAGAAAGTTAGGTTATAATAATAATGTAAATATAAACGCTGTACATACACAATAATAAATTCAATCAAATAAATAAATAATTGCTTCAATCTTGTTAATTTTTTTATTTTGTATCTAAAGCAAAAACAAATAAATGTAATTACAAACATTTAAAAAATATAATAATAATAAGAAGAATAAGAATAAAAATAAAAATAATAAAAATAATAAAATAATAATAATAATTTATTACTCAAACAAAAAGATTTTACAGTATTGTATTTTTGAGGTACAACCCAATTTACAGGTCTGATTATAAACTCTAAAATTTTTCAACATGCTTACATATATAATTTACTAAATCCATCCCAACATGGATTTACTCATAAAAAATCAACGTCAACATGCCAGATCAAGTTCTTTGTAATGTTATATATATTTAAAAATAAATCAATAATAGAAATGTATAATTTTAGTCTGTAAGTAATACTTACCAGCACAATTTGAATTAAAAATTTGAAAGGTTTGGTTGTTATAATTAGATTATAGAAATCTAGGGAATATATGAAGAGGAATGGATAAAAACAATAATAATAAATAAAATAATATTAATATTTATTTAGATGAGTGAATTGCAACTTTTAAGTGAACAAAATTTCTTATGGACCCACAAAATTATTAATGTTAATATACTTGTTCATTTTTGTTTATTGATATTTTATGTTGTAATAATAATTTGCTAAATATTTGCAAATATTGTTCTTAAACAACTGACACATTTTGTAATTTGTATAATAAAATTATTATTGTTATTATTTTAATATTAAAAATTTTATTATTTACACAAGATTAAGAATTTCTAACCAAAATTTTATTTTTAATAAAATTGGAAATAATAAAAAACGTTTGATTAGTTATTTGGTTGGCACATAAGTTAAGTGAAGTAGCACTTGGTCAGTATTAGTTTCTTGAATATAGGCAAAAGTGAAGTGAGAGGACATTTTTAAAATAAAAAGATGTGTAGGTTAAATTAAAAAATTAATAAACATATTAAAAAATTATTAATTAAAAAATAAACAAAAATAATTAAAATGTAAATACAGAAATTATGTATAACTAAATTTATATTAGAATTGAAAAACATTTAAATAAAATCTAAAGAAAAAATTTTTTTAATGCAAGTATCAATTTTTAATTTATGCATACAATAATAACTTTTAAAAATTAATCTATTAGAAAAATTATGTTATACCATTAATCAGATTTAAATGTGTTACATTTTTGCATAATTAATTTTTTTTAATATTTTTTATAAACAACATATGTATTATTTTTAATTAATTAATTTTAATGTTTTATTATAAATGTTATTGTTATTATAAAAATTTGTACCATTAATTTTTTTACATTACAGAATAAATTTTTTTTTGCATCGACCTTCCCATAAAGTTGAAGTCATTTCATGTTTTTGTCGACATGGTGATAGGTTATCAAAAAGGGTTTTGTTGATAGTATTGTCGATAACAAATGTCTAAATTAAACATATTAAAACTTATTTGTAAAATGAATTTTTATCTTATTTATTTGTTTTTGTTTATTTTAATAAGTAAAACATTTACAGTTGTATCATTTTCACACAAAAGTAAATATGCTATTATTATTGATGCAGGTATATAAATTATAATAAATATTTTTTTTAGGTAGCAGCGGTTCAAGAATGTTTATATATGTTTGGAAAAATACAGAATCTTTATATGGAATACCTGATTTGGCTTTGTTAACCGATTCTTCCAATCAACCAGTTATTAAAAAAGTCGAGAGCGGATTATCTACTTTTTATAATAAAACTGATAAGCTTTCCAAATATCTATCTGAGTTATTGGATGTAGCCAGAAACAAAATACCGGTTACTTGCCATTCACATACGCTTTTATATATTTTGGCTACAGCAGGAATGCGATTATTAGACGATATGTATGAAATGAACTATTTTAATTATATTTTTTAGAAAGCAAAAATTAATATGGTCAGCTGTACAAACGTTTGTTAAAAATAATTATAACTTTAAATTTACTGACTCTAATGCTTATACTTTAACTGGTAAAGAAGAAGGTTTTTATGGTTGGATAAGCGTTAATTATTTATCAGATAAGTTCAAACCAACAGAAATAGGTATGTTTACAAATAAACATAATTATTTTATTTTTTAATGTTAAAATATTTCTTGTAATTAACTACCTTAATTTTTATATAAAAATTTAAAAACGTGGAAGTAAATAATTAACACTAAAAATTTTATGTTATTTTTTTGTACAAAATTATTTAATATATAAAATAAATTACGATTGATAATTTTAGAGTCTGATCGGTATACGTATGGGATGATAGATTTGGGAGGAGCAAGTGTACAAATAGCATTTGAAATTTCAGAAGAATATGACGTACCTTCTTATTTATATGAAAGTTTTTTAATTCAAAACGAAAAACATAATCGAAAATACAAAGTGTATATTTCAAGTTATTTAGGATATGGAATAAATGAAATAAGGGAGAGGTAAATAAAACATTTTTATTTGAATTTTAAAAATATTTAATCTAAGATTTTAAATTCATTTTTTGAATGTTGCATACATCTTAATTATAATGTTTTATATTAGTTAAAACAATTTTTTAATTTATTGTAGCCGGTTTCAAAATTAGGTGTAAAAAGAGTTTTTTAGAACAAAGTTAACAACTTGGTCTTTTTAAAAAAAATAGATAATGTTGTTGAAACGACAAGCAGACGCTATGTTAGTAAAGCAGTGTTAGCTCTACTATGATGACATGGTTAAGTGAAATCCAAAAAACATATTAATTTTTGATATTTTCGATTTTTAGTGTTAATAATTTAACCCGTATTACAACATAAAATGTGCACACCTTTTTTAAGTAAACAGTTAGAGCAGGTTTTTACTAAGTAAAAAAATACAATTCAGATATCTATCGAAATTTAAAAAATGTGGTGTACAGATCAAGGGCATGTTAAAAGTAGGAATGAGTCAACTTTTTTATTCTGGAAAGGAAGTACATTATATTCATTGAATTGGTATTATGTTTAGTAAAAATATTTCAAAAATTTCAGGAATTACTTACAATTAATTTTATTAATTTTGCTAAAGTTTTTATCTGTTTATTTAGAATGTTTTGTGAAAAATCATTAAGCTTTACGGAGTGCCGCTAAAATATATGATTATTACGCATATGCTGTAACAATGTTTTCATTGTTTTTGAACACAAAACCTCATGCTGTTGTATTTAAATTATTACAAGAGTACTTTGAGTATACATTTTGTTACCGTTGTAGTTTTTATTGGTAATTAATTTTATTATAGCTTTGTCTAACTCAAAATATGGCATCAAGTGAAACCCTGACAGATTTAAAATTTTGAATTTTATCTATAAACAAGATTTATAAGATGGCAGGTGTTTTTCATTGTTGGTATCTAAGAATTATTTTAAAGATTACTTGGCATATTTGCATTTAAAACAATAAGATCTTGGGAAGAAATGGCTTTCATTTACTAGATGACATTATTATAATTAGATGAACAGCAATATTTTGTCTAATTTTACGTTTATCATCCAAAACATTAGCATGAACGGTTTTCAGATAAACAATCGAAGTTGGTGTAAGAAATGTTGGTACATTACAGAACCATTGAAGATTGTCTGACTGAAAAGAATGTTACGTAAGATTAAACAAACATGTAGAACTATTTTATTACTTTACCATAGCCGATCCCAATCCTGGTTGAGAAAGGAGGATTTGAGGGCACGGTTGGCAACCTGGTTTATATAGACAATATTTTAAAGAAGCAATAAGAAGACATTATTTAATTTAATTGCTGTAAGGATGTGAAAGTAGTATGATTCCGATGATGGGGTTTGGCAAAATCTGAATAGAATTTTAATCTTCTATATGCATGATCTTTAAAGCCAAAAAGTTGATGATTATATGGGACGATCTTGTTGCTCCATGTTCTTCAAAGCAAAGAGTTTTGAAATAATTAATTAATAGTTAATATGCTATTTAGAAAGTTGGGATTTTGTTGTTGGAAAAATTACATTTAATCAATTTTTTATCTCTTACTTTTTGTTTTTGGTTTTTATTAACATTGGAAATAGTTTTATAATAAAATGTTTACATTTAAAGAGTTATTAATAAAAAGAAGTAGATTTAATTTAATATTGTTTAAATGAAAATAGTAAATTAAATATATAATTAAAACGTTTTCTTTATGAAAACTAATAAAACTTAATTTAAAGTAACAGAAAATATAAGCAGTAATTCATAAGTCAATCTATTTTTATCCAATTATAATTAGGAATGCTAATTATCCGGACGATTTGAGTAATGTTTATGAAATCTGAATTTTTAATAAAGATTAAAAACGTTTTTAAACATTTATTGGGTATATTTCTAGACTAAGATTAATATAGATTGTGGAATGATTGTACTTTTTTTACCTTGGTGGATAGATGCAAGCATACACTCAGAATAGCTAAAATGTATCTTAGGGTAAATTTTTATTACATGTAAGGGAAATTACTGTGATTAAAAATTAGGCGGCTTTGTCAGCTTTGCAGTCAGCTTTGTTTTTTACAAGCATTCCGTTTATTGACGTAGAAAATGTTTTATTTTCCTACGTTTGTTGCGTATACATCCTTTTCTTTTTACAGAAAATGTTGGAAGTAATTGTTTAAAATGATCTTACAAGTACGGGTAAGAAAAAATATGACTATACTATAAATTTATAACCATTCATTTGTAGGGATACTAACGATCCTAAGTATTCGAGTAATGCTGATGATATTCCTAACCTGTTTTTACTCCACGTTGTGCATTCCGGACCATGTGCTTATAGGCATTTAGACAAATAGCAGTAGGGACTAAGTGCACAGCGGAATAACTGGGCGTTTACTGAACTCTAGCTCAGTGAATGAGTGCTAGCATACACCCAAAATGTTTAAAAGGCATATCGATGCATTCATTTATTATGTGTAGCCGATTAGGCTTGTGAATCCGTCAAATGGCGTCAACCCCGGATCCCTTTGAAGAAAATCGTCTCGTTAATTCCTGTGATTACTGACATCGTCAGAAGGAAACGGTCTTCTAGTTAAGCAACTTTATTAGTTCCAAATTTGTTTATCATGCAAAATTCCTATGTGAAGAAGTTGTTGGATGCCACCAATTTTTGATTCGATTGATTGATATTCATTTATAATAATTGCAAATTATATATTCAATTTATATAGTTTCAGTTAAAGAAATGCTTAAATACATTTAAATTAAAAATTCGGTACTAAAAATTTTAATTGCTTTTAAATCGAAATGAAAAATATGTTCTAGTAATTAGTTGTTAAAAATATTGTTTGCACTTATTTAACAGATGTGATTTAAATTTTTGATTCTTTTTTAGATTTGAAGAACTTTTAATACAAAAACATCTAACTTTTAATAACATTACGACAGATGTAAGTAGAACTTTAATACGAAATAATTTATGTTAATAAAATATATTAGTTTTTTGTTATTAATAAATTACACTGATTATAAAAATAATTTCAAATGCGGATTTTAAGTAATTTGCTTAATATTTAAAGTGCATAACAACAAATTTTTGCAATCTTTAGACGAATAACACAATAGTGATTACATTTGGATTTTAATAATCTAATAAGCAAACATAGTTTTAATTATAATTATTAACGTTCATTTTTATATTTTATAGTAGGTTAACTTCTCCAATAGTTTTTAATAATAAAAGTTTCGACTAATTTTTTTTATGTTTTAAAATATTACTAATATAATGTGAAGTTGTACAAACAAAAATTATAAATACTAGTAGTATTCATTTATTTATTTTGGTTGGTGACGTAGTCACCTCTTCATTATTTTTTATATTTATATTGCATATAAACGATCGAATTCGATGGATTGATATATATATATATATATATATATATATATGGTAAATTATATTAAAGTATAATAATAATAATAATAATTATTATTATTATTATTATTATTGTTTACTTGTTTGAGTAGGAGTTCGTTTATCTGATAATAACAAGAACAAAGCAAATATATTTTTATGCGACACGCCTAAATATTTGGGATATTTGTAATAACTTCAAATTTGTAATTGTTTAAATTATATGCGAAATGTATTGTCTTTACAATATTTAAGTATTTTTTTATTGTTTTCTTTAAATTGTGCAAATTCATTTGTATAAATTGCTTTTAAACATCGCATTTTTCAAGCGTAAACAAAATATAATAAAACTAACTCTATCATTCGCGTTATTGAAAACAGTGAAATTAGAATGCAATTCATTTGGCAAGCATTAGACGATAATGAAAAATGCATTCGGAACAGTAAACAACTTTTTCACTAAATCCTTGGTTATTATTAAATTTTCTATCAACTTGGTGTGGGAACATTATTGCAAATTATTGTATATTATGACTTAAAAATTGTTATTGTTACAATTGAAATAATTTACTCAATGTATATACATTTATTATATTATGCAAATATAACCAAAGGTGGTATAGTGTTAAAAGCTCAGTCTCCGGACTAAGGAAAATTGATAGGTTCTGTGTTGCGAGCATCGCTGCTTTTATAAGCCTTGGCAACTTAATAGTATGATAGTGGGATGTTAATGATCCTGAAGATTTGAGTGATGCTTATTAAGTCTCAATTTCCAATAATGGTCATATTCCCGATTGTTCGTCATCCACGTGGTGCATCCTGGACTAGATATCTGTAGATATCTAGAATAATAACAACCAGGACCGAGTGCACAGTGGTATAACTGAACTTTCACTGGATTCCCGTTTGGTAAATGGTAGCTTGCATACACCCAAGATGCTTAAAAGGTATTTTGAGGTAATTATTTACTATATGTAGCCGGTTAAGTTTGTGAATCCATCAATCGGCTTCAACCCTATAGAAGATCACCTCGTCAATTTCTGTAAACACTGGCCTCATCGTAAGGAAGTGATATTCTAGCCAAGAAACTTTATATCTCTCTCCAAGTTCAATTCTCATCCGATAACCTTTTTATATAGAAATGTGAGAAGTTATTGAAGCTGGGAATTAATAAAGAAATGGCTCTGCCGCCAACTTATGTCATGTTATCTTTAGTATAATAGACCTAAATAATTTTGTCTACATAGTAGGCCACCTGATGTTTTGTCAGGGTTATTTTTCTTAGCCCAACCGCTACATATACTTTAGGATACTGCTAAAATACCTTGGGTATATGCTTGCATCCATTCGCCGAAGCAGAAGCCCAGTTTTACCGCTGTGCACTCGGTTTCTGAGTGTAGGAGATTTGTAAACAGGATTATCATTATTATTGGAAATTAAGACCGTTGTAAGCACTACTCAATTTTTTAGGATTAATGATATTAGACAAAAAGAAAATGGAACAAAACAATTATCACATTGATAAGAATTGTAAAAAAATGAATACTACAATATTTAGAACTGTAATTATGTTAACGTTGAGATTAGCGGTATTTTATTGAACAAATACAATTGTGTTATTTAATTCATTTTAAATTATCGAAGGTTTATTTTGCATAACATGGCTAGTTTGTAAAAATGAAAAAGTTCCATTTATTAGAATAAACTTGTACATAGGACTTGATCGTATTTTTTAAAATCAAATTTTATATTATTACATGTAAGTTGAAATGCGTAGTGTTATATACAACTTAAGTATTGTCTGAATCTACTCTTAGAGAATGAAAGAATTACAATAATATTGTTGAAGTGCTTATGTGTTGTCACTTTTTAGATTGAAGATCCATGTTTATTGAAAGGATCGTCATCCAAAAGTACATCACACGAAGAAAAAACGACTGTTTTTGAAGTAAGTGTGATAAATATTACTAGTTAATATTTACAATTTTTTTTATCTACTCCACTGCTAATTATACTAATCAAGAACGAAGATGTAAGCATAAGTTAACGTATTATTTTAATGAATGAATTAATATTAATAATAATATGATTATGGAGTGGTGATGTGGTCACTTTTTCATTATTTCTATATTTCTACATAATATAACAAATGATTGATGGATGTATAAGCAAAACAAATGTAGAAGAATAATGAGTTTTTTGACTGACAAACGCCATTCGTGTGACAAAGCCACTATTCGCAACTGTTGACAAGGTCGCTTGATTGTTTATCAGGATTATCTCACCTAGTCCGGCGGCTATACATCGTATACCTTTAGATACTTTTTACGAATTCTGAATGTATGCTTGCACCCATCAATTAAAGTGGAAACCCGGTTATACTACTGTACACTTGGTTCCTGCTGTGTACTCTAAGAGCTCAGATACACCTTGTCCAAGATGCACTACGTGGAGGTAACTGTCACTAGTATTACGACTGTTTCTGATCGGCATTCTCTATTTGGTTCTGTTGGTAGTGTTGATACTTGTCAGTCCGTTTTATTTAATATCTGCTCCCATACAATTTAACCATGTTGCCTTTGGTCGACCTTGGTTTCACTTTCAAATGACAACTATATATATATATATATATATATATATATATATATAGGATATTTTTTTGTTGTTATTAGGCTTTGGTTTTCCGATCAAAGATTTGCATTTTTCTGTTATTAGTTTTTTAAAATATATATAAAAACGTAGGTCATTTTACTGATTTTATTAATTATAAACTATTATTCATTTTTTTATCATTCTATATTAAAAGTAGGTTTATACGTCTTTATATTGTACTGTGTTGAAAATGCAAATTCTAACTAGCATGAAGTGTCTTAATAGGCACAGTTTAGAAAAGCCATAAGAACAGTTTAGTGAGATTAAATATTTTACTAAAAGTACATTCAGGATTATATATATATATATACATATAGTAATAATTTTTTGTAATGATTGGTGATAAGTTTTGATCTTACCGCAATTAAAACTATTCTAAAGTTATTATTTCATAAACAATATTAAGTGCATAAGTTTATTAAAATAGAATAAAGCAGCGCTTGTTTAAGGTGACATGTGTTTATGTAGTCACGTAGTTAATAAAAACAATACAGTAGTATTTTATATTTCTAAACGTGCTGGATGGTCTAGTAGTACAGCGCTCGACTTGGACCATGGGTTCGGACATGGGTTTGGATCCCACCACCGGCCCACTAAGTACGCGGGTCCACGTTCGGCTTCGCTCAAATGTCCACTGCTGAAAGATGCGCGTTTCCCGTCTCAAAACATTCACAAGTAGTAAAAATAAAGAAATATTTATTATTTTGAAATTAATGTACTTTTTTATCATATAAAGAACAAAATTATCGTTTAGAATAAATATTACATTTATACAATTCACTCTAGATAACACAAACCTTAATATAATTGTAATTTTTAAAACATATTTTAAAATGTAATGTAAATAGTTTGAAAAATAATGTTTTTTATTTTAAAAATTATCTGTCCAATACAAAATTAAATTGCACAAAACGTAAAAATTATGGAAACTAAGGAAGCAATATTACCTAAAATATTTTTAAAATATAGCTCTTGTTATTTATTTTTATGTGTTTACATAATTAGTTGTTAAGCACATAATTTGCTTGCTTTTTAATTTCAAAAATGTTTCAACGATCATTCTTTGTCTAAATTAAAATTTTAAAATAATATTCATGTATGATTTTATTTAATTTGTTTATTAATTCTGCTAAAGTAACGCTTGAAGCATGTTTCATCATAACTTAGGAGTGCTTTATACAACTAGGTAATGATACAAAAGTGATTCAATTATATTGTATTGCTTTTGACGCCAGATTCGTCTACGCCCCACAACCTTAACTCGTTCAAATATGCGTTTGAAATTTAGAGACAAGTTTCAAATCGATGCACGGTCTGATTTCAAAATCAATACAGTATTATTGATTAGCTTTCACAACATTATAAATAGATGTGCTTAATATAACCAAGTAATGATACAAAAACTAATCAATGATACTGCATTGATTTTGACACCAAACCGAGCATATACTCGAAACTTGTCTCTAAATTTCGAACGCATATTGGAACAAGTTACAGTTACAGGGTGCGAACAAGTTCGGTGTCACAAGCAATGCAGCAATGTGGTTGTACAATTTCAATCGGTAACTGTAAACATATTCAAAAATGCTTTCAACTTTAAGTTGGCAATAGGTTGGTTAATAAAACAAATTACGAGTTTTCAAGTACATACCGTTCTTGTTCAAGGTTTTATTAATCTTTTTTTTAGTTTATATATAATATAATTTAATAAATAATTATTTTGTTTTAAATTAATGTTATCTGACACACAATTTTCTTTGTTTATGTACACACTCATATTTTGATAAAGAAATAATTATTTTACTCAGTTTATTTAATTTTTGTATAAATTCTAATTATAAGTGACGTTAAGATTTTATTTGAATACTACTAATTCGACAACCCCAAAAGCAAATATTTTTGTTCTATAAAAAATTAATTAATTATGATTAATTGAAGTGTAAGCTATTGTAAAATAATTACTTTTCTAAAAAAACTTTATTACACTTAAAAAACAAAAATAGAATGTTTGAAATCTATTAACAGCTGCTTGTATCTCTAATGATTATCCTATTTATTGTAGCATTGACAAGTGTACATATATTATTATTATGCAAAGTAGGTTTTTCCTCTTATGCCAAGTTACACTTTTTTTCCAGGGAGGTGGTAATGCGTCCAAATGTTTACAACTGATCAATTCGATGTTGAACAAACTGTCCAACTGCCCACTTCTTTCGTGCCCAATCGAAAGCGGGCCACAGCCAGCTATCGACTTTAACCGCGAACGATTTTACGGACTGTCGGAATTTTTTTATGCTCTTAAAATGCTCAATATGCCGTCAATATCGCCGTATAATTTTAGCCAAGTCAAAGAATACTATACCGTGAGTGGTTTTGGTTGTAGATGGGATGGGGTGTGGGGTTTTTGTAGGCTTATACTAAGAATTAACATACATACACGATTTGCATAAACCTATCACCGGTTGAAAATATATTATCGCCTATTGTTCGACTGGAATTTTTACAAATTTTTAACTGAATTGTTTTTTATCAACATAGAAGTAAAATTCCTGATACAGTCGACAACTTTTGTTTTCTAAAACGACTATCATTTAGTTTCATTTTAGTTTGTCTAAAATATAACAACACTCAATTTTAGTTTTATTGCTTACAATTTATAGAAGAAAGGCTTTTTTTATAAAGTGGATATTTAGTAAACTTATTTTTTGCTACGTTGAATGTTGTACAAGGAACATCTTTGAGCAGTGGACATTCTGGCGAAGCCTGGGCCGGTGATGGGATCCGAACCCATGTCCGACTTGAGCGCTGTACCGCTGTATCGCTAGACCACCTCGGCACTCAATTGTGAGTCCAACGCTTCACCCAAGGTGGCTTTAGTGATTCAGTAAAGCTATCAGGTTGTCGATATAAATGCATCACCAGTCTTTTTTATTATTGGAATACTAATGGTTATGAGGACTTGACTAGTGCTTATAAAGTATCCATTAATAACGGTAATCATGTTTTCGTGTTTCCATGTGTAATGATCCTTCTGTTGCATGTACGAATTGTTGAGTTGGGAAAGCGACTGTAAATCACCTGTCTGAAGATTAGTAGAACTGCAAGAATGTCTTCTAATGTCCAGTGATTCGTTATCTTGACGATACCGAAGTCTGACAAATCTAAAATAAGAGAACTCTCAATTAGTCAGTAATGATACAAGTTCCCAGTGAGTCGGGAAGCGATGAAAAACACAAGTCGGAGTGTCACGTGTGTATTTTAACGGAAGCTGTACAAAAGTTATTCAAACACGCGCCATCCTCAAAACAAGACAGTCCATTCAAACAAACATCTCACAATTAATCTCCCGTCGTCTCTTGACGGTGGCATTTGTCCTCGGGGCATATCTGTAATTATAAAGAACAATAACGATATATTAATACATTATTGCGTTATTACACCATGTGATACATCTCAGACTCAAACCAACATGGATTAGCAACCGAGTTTACAGAGACATAAATTGGTTCTCGTCTTAGTGGATGGGTGCACGCATACACCCAGAGTATTTAAAAAGGTGTATGCATATTATATGTGTCGTTGGACTAAGGGACATGACCTTAACAAAACATTAGACAGTTTCGTTAGTCGTCGACGTCGCGACGATGTCGTTTGCTAGCCGAGCAACGTCGTCATTCTCTTACGTTTTCTATATTTATAAAGCCATTGGAATCGATGTGCCGTACAAAAATATGAATAATGGTGAGGTGTCACCGACTACAATAAAATTCGTTGTTAAACAATATTGATTTTACATTATTTTCGGTTTTGTGCGTAAAGCATTTTGCATGTAGAATGGACGTATACAAATGAAATGTAGTTATGCATAAGTACGGACGTATGATGCGGTTTGCTATTATGTTGGAATCATCTATTTCACACAACAAATCTGGACAGTAATTAAAAATTCCTAACTATCAAAATTGTCTAACGAACCGCAAGCCAAAATGTTGATAG
The DNA here is from genome assembly GCA_025895645.1 of Cardicola forsteri. Taxonomy (NCBI): domain Eukaryota; kingdom Metazoa; phylum Platyhelminthes; class Trematoda; order Strigeidida; family Aporocotylidae; genus Cardicola; species Cardicola forsteri. Next base: position 602,125 of record JAKXYG010000527.1, on the reverse strand, counting down.
ATCTATAACCAAATTGTTTATTGAAGCGAACGATTAATTATAATAATTGATAATATTAGTTTTGAAAAGAGGCGACCTAATTATTAAAAATTTTAATACTAACGGACCCGTTTCGGGTAAATATAAAGATGAAAATGAAATGAAATTATAGAGGTCGGGTAAACTACAGATCATAAATTGTGACATACAGAATAAATAGTATAAAAACATTTTCACACACACACACACAATAAATTGTAATAAGGACGTAATAATTCAGAACCATTGATTATGTATTGCACATAAACTGCATCAATCCAAATTATTTATTATTTATTCTTGTTTCAAAGCCTTTTGCTCTAAAGAGTAGGGGGCAACAAGATTGTTCCATGCGATTGTACATGTTTGACTTCGAAGATTGAAATTCTAGTCGGATTTCGCCGAACTCCGTCATCGGAATTATGCTACGTTTACTTTTTTGTCGCAGTTTGATAAAATAAGTGTCCTTTTGATATGTTTCTTTATTAATATTAATTATTTCATAGCGATCAGATTGCTAATCTCGCCCTCAAATCATCCTCCTTTCTCAATCAGACTTGGGAGCAAGGTGGAGTTCTCAATCTAAATAAACTATTCAAAAATTTAAACTGCAAGATGAATTGGTCGTGTATATTTTTGTTAATTATAAACGTTCATTTTAGTACAAACAACAACAAAATCTCGTCGGCATTGAAGATTCTGCAAATCAAAGTTTGAGATTCCTTCCGGCTTTTACTCAACCCTGTCATCTGTATAACTCTGTCATCCAGTTACGTGCGATCACTTTTTTGCCGTTGATTTTCGAGATGGCGTCCTCTTGATTGTTTCCGTAGCAGTATAATTTTTTTTACAGAGACCAGGTTGCTAACCTTGCGCTCAAACCCACCTTCTTTATCCAGGCTTGGGACTGGCTAGATTAAATCATTTTGTGGTCATTATTCTTTTAAATTAATATATGGCAAAAACGTCTTCTAGTTATGATTGCTCCAGTCGACATAATAATAATAATAATAATAATAATAATAATAATAATAATAATAATAATAATAATAATAATAATAATAATAATAATAATAATAATAATAATAATAATAATAATAATAATAATAATAATAATAATAATAATAATAATAATAATAATAATAATAATAATAATAATAATAATAATAATAATAATAATAATAATAATAATAATAATAATAATAATAATAATAATAATAATAATAATAATAATAATAATAATAATAATAATAATAATAATAATAATAATAATAATAATAATAATAATAATAATAATAATAATAATAATAATAATAATAATAATAATAATAATAATAATAATAATAATAATAATAATAATAATAATAATAATAATAATAATAATAATAATAATAATAATAATAATAATAATAATAATAATAATAATAATAATAATAATAGTAATATCCTGTTCACACAAACAAATGCTTTTCAAAAACAAGAGTCTGCGTGTGGCGTCAGTTGTAAAGTTGAAACTTTGGCAACTTAGCTACTTGTACCTTTTCCTGGAACCTGCAATGACAATCCAATTGCTCTTGTTAGCACACGTCCATATTGAATGTCGTTGCCTAAGCTGTTTGCCATCAGTTTTGTCAATTTTTCACTTTTATACCTTGCCGTTAAAAGATCTGTAAAAATGGTAGGGGTTTGTTTTGCAAAAAGTCAAAATCAAAATAATTTACTTCTCTACAAAAGTAGGCATTGTGCCAATTATGATGATGACTCTATGTATGGACAGGTGACATGCCATTACCTCTTAACCTTTTGCATGCGCAACAAACATGAATGTTTAAATCAATTAGACATATTTGTGAGTAAATTTAAAAGCTATCGTTTAGGAACAGTCCTTTGTAGCATTTCCTGTGACTAATTTTCCTACATATATAAATTCACCTTTTCCACATATTTATGTGTACTTGTTTGTTGTCTTAGGCCCTTTGTTCAATGAGCTGGAACGACTATGTAGATCAAGTCAGAAAAGCATCAAAAAACTATGAAGAGTGAGTATTTAATATTTATAAATGTATTGGTTATTTGTACTTATAATAACTGATAGAAAATGTATCGATTTACTTATGATAAGTAGGCTAAATCGGTCAAGGCCGTATTTTTCGGTGTGGATATATATATATATATATATATAGTTGTAGCATTATTATTGATAGAAAAAAGCCGTTTGACAGTTTAAAATTTAGATAGTGGTTTGTTGTTATTCAGAGCTATTGTAAGTTTTAATTTTACGTAGATCGCCCACTTATCCAGCCAGAATAGCTATGGAAGTCCATCCATTATCTGGATGGAAAAGAAGGCCAGGCGGTCAACGGAAAATTTGGATGGACATTGAAACTCGCGAACTCAGTCCTTTTATTTATGCTAAGCCCCCTCGTCCAAATGAATTACTCAATTGGGCGTCCGTTTGTTTACCCTATACAACCAACAGAGATCATTGGAGGGGTTTAACTCGGGATGTAATTAACATTTAATGTCAGCACACCTCAAGTGTCGTTCTTTAAGTACACATTACAAAAGTTGACGTTTTTGCAGACGTTTTGGTATTTGGACTACCCTGGATGATAATAACCGGTGGGGGATGTTTATCCCCGATGATGATGATGATGATGATGATGATGAATTGATTGTTTTTCAATAAAATTTACAACTCCTTCTATCCAACGTCTTTCCTGTAGTATCAACGAGTTAAAGTCGGTGCCAAATCAACTTACTTGGATAAGTAGTACGTTGGAAACGTTCAGCTGGAAGTCGATCATGCTTAACTAACGAAAAATTGATTTTTGTTTGTGACTTATATTTCTTTTCATGCATTTCAATTAAGATGTGCATCATCATTAATTAAAATTCATTTACTCATTTGCTACGGCAGATCTTAAGGTATATATATATATATATATATATATATATATATATATATATATATATATACTAAGGGAGATAACCCTGACAGACGGTTTTGTCAGTCTTTGTGAACAGTAGCGCCGTCACAAGGCTGTCATCTATTAGCTATGTTTTTCATGTTTATCAAGTCATCGATCGTTTTAATATACCTTACAAATATAGTGATAGAGGTGAGCATGTCACCAACCGTACAATGAATGCAATAATACGAAAATAAGTATTGTTTAAATGAACATGAAATAATCTAGTCCAATTTTTAAATGTTCAAATTGGTTGCGGCATTTGACAGATTGACTACTAGTTTTATTTGTAACAAATGTTTGCTTAACAGTGGGCCTTGCAAACCTACCATTTAATAAAATACGTTGTCTTGTCCAATGTTGAGTGTGCAAAATTTGGATAATGAATGTCAACAGGACAATCCCATGTTACTTTTTCCAAAAATTAGGTTTCTGTATGATGTTTTAGTCGCTTTGCTATGGGTAATGCGTTTATTTATTTTTACATAGTATGTTTGAAAATACATTTTGATAGATTATAAATATTGGTCTTCTGTTGACAAGCCTAGTTACTTAAGGCAATAAATAAGCTGATTATTTACCATAATAATAATAATAACCACCCCGTATCGGTAATTATCTTATTTACATAATTTATTAAATACATCTAGTGTTTAATTTTCGGTCGTTCTCTTGTATAAACATCCTGAAACAAATTAATAGTACAACAATTCCAACAAAATATTGACGTTGATTATACATTCCTACTTATAATTGTATATTATTGAAAATGTAATTTTACTGTTATATTCAAACAACTTACATTATTGGCAATAATCATTATTATTCACCAACCTCCGTTCTGGCTCCCCCAATATAAACTCACTACAATTAAAATCAAAGTTTAATTTTAACAATTAAATTCGAATTTGTATATACAATGTAATTAATGTTTGTTTAAACTTTGCACCACTATTTATAAGTTCAGTTTACATTGGTACAAATTGTGTACGTGTTTAAATAACAAATTTTGTTTTGGTGAACACTTAATTAATTGTGCTTTGAATTGTTATTTACTTGGAGAAAATTGCATGCAGCGTACAGCCGCATGTAATATACCAATTAGGTTGGTGGTACTATTGGTGTGCTTGTAAACATTTCTATAGACTGCAAATATTACATTTTATTGAAAAAGCAAATATGTGTTTTAAATTTCCAGCTAATGTTTTTTAAACACCGTTCACCTTTTAAGTTTAACCATTTTAACTCCATTTACCAATGCAAATGTAGGCATATGTATGTATATGCTTGTACAAAAATGAAACGTTTATGGATGGGCACAATATTGAGAATTTTTATTGTTCGAATGTTTGACAGGAGACATTTGTCAATTTCAAACAAGGACCTAAAAGCTATATTACAATCATTGTAAATCTTAAATTTATAAGCATCGATTAAATTATTACGATTTGCAGCATTTAAAATCGAATTCAATCTAATGTTTTTCTAGATAAATTCTTACAATCGTGTGTAACTTAGCTCAGTCGGATTTTGATTAGATCAAATGCATCACCATTTCGTCTTTTTTCATTGTCATTAATTTTGGTTGATGACATGGACACTTCTACATTATTTTCCATATTTATACGCCATATTAAACGATCGATTTCGATGACTTGATCAGCGTAACAAATGTATAAGAATAATGAAGTTTATTAACTATTAGAAGGCATCGTTATGACGGCGCCACTATTTGCCAAGATTGTCGAGACAGCCTGAATTCTTGTTAGGTTTATCTTTATTAGCCCAAGGGCTACATATAGTATACATATACCTTAAGATACTGAACTCACCTACCGTAGCGGAAACACAGTTCTACAACTGTGCATCCGATCTCTGCTGTTATTAGTCTATATTACTTATGGACACCTAATTCAGGATGTACCAAATAAAGGAGGAACAGTCAGGAGACTTTATAAACATTACTCAAATCCTCAGGATCATTAGCACCTACTAATTAGTATTTTATCAGTAATTTTAAGACGTTAGTTATACTTAGAGGTCTGTCATAGCCGGTCCCAAGTCCTATTGAGAAAGGAGAAGGGTTTGAGAGCAAGATTAGCAACTTGACTTCTGTAATAAATTAATATTGCCAAAAGTAACACAAGAGGACAACAATTCGTTAAACTAAGGCAAAGAAGTGAAAACAGCATGATTCCGATGGCCGTATTAAGCAAAATCCAAATGGAATCTCCATCTTCGATATGCACAATCTCCAGAGCCAACAATTTAATCTAAAATCATATGAAACAATTTTGTTACCACCATGCTCTTTAGAACGAATAACAAAGGTGGAGGTCTTGATAATGAATAGCACTATCGTTCCCGTTTAATTGATTGATCACGTTAAAACATCTATAAAAAGGCCATTTTACACACAATTTTGATATATTGCGTCGTAGTGGCTAAGGCTGTTTAAGCTCTAAACTTGAAACTGAGTGGATATTGCTTCGAATCTCCATAAGCACTCAATGTTAGACTTTATTTTAAACCAAAATCAAAAGTTGGTGGCAGAGTTACTTCTTCATTAGTTTTGAGTTTGCACAACGTCTTGAATTCCCATACGAAGAAACTGTGACATGCGAATTAATAAATACAAGTTTTTGACTAGAAGACCACTTTCTTGCGACGAAGCCAGTGTTCACAAGAATTGACAAGGCAATATTTTGACGGATTCACAAGCCTAACCGGCTATATATATATATATATATAGTGAATGGATATCTTGAGATTAATTTAATTTAATGTTTATTACTCTGAATGTTTTACAAGAAACATCTTTCAGCAATGGACATTTTAGCGAAGCTGAACGTACGCCCGCATTTTAGTGCCGGTGGTGGGATTCGAACCCCCATGCCCACTGAGGTGCACATTTGAGCGCTGTACCGCTAGATCGCCCCGGATACCTTTTAAGCATCTTCGGTGTATGTTAGCATCCATTCACTGAGCGGGAGTCTAGTGAAAACCTGGTTATACCGCTGTGCAGCCGGTCCATTGTGCTATTAGTATGGATACATGTGGGCACGTATTCTAGGATGCATCATGTTGAGGAGTATCAGTCAGGAATATTAGCATCATTATAATTTGAAACTTTATAAACATTTCTCTAATCCTCAGGGTTATTAGCATCCCACAGTTGATTGTCAAACCTGAAGCGATAAAAAATAGTGACGATTTTCAATGAAGCATTTAGACAAAAATTGAAACACAAAGCATCGAACAAATTAGTGTAATCCTGATACAATCTGATATAATTTCCAGAAAGCATTAACTTACTAAATGAACAAAACACATTGCTGCTTACTTAAAACAAAATTATAACCATCATAGAATATTATATATATATATATATGTATATAATACAAAATTCTTTTGCTTTAAAAATAAGCATGGGGTAATAAGATAACAATTACAGCAAAACAACAACAACAAAGTCTCGTTGATATTGAAGATTCTGTAAATCGAAGATTGAGCCTCTTTTCGGCTTTCACTCTACCTTGTTATCTGTGTAGGCCTGTCATTCAGATACGTGCGATTACTTTTTTGCCGTTGTTTGCCGGAATGGCGTCCTCTTGATTGTTTTCGTAGCAGTAAAACATTTTTTACAGAGTCCAGGTTGTCATCTTTGTGCGCTCAAATCCTCCTTCTTTATCCAGGCTTGGGACTGGCTAGAATTATTTCTAATCCAAACTAGGCGGAGTTTAATAGAATATATGATTATTATATCTTGTACCTATATTTAAAAACAATAAATACCCAATCTTCAGGCTTATTAATATCCCAACCGTTTGTCTATTGATAAATTTGATTAATAAGTTTGATGTTTTAGAAAAATTTATATCTAATTAAATTATACCAGACTCTCCTATTTGTTTGCATTTAATAAAGTCTCGATTTGACCTAATATAATTTATCTCGTATGAACGTCTCAAATTAATTTTGTGTCTATATTTTGTAAACTCTCAAATGTAAAATATTTAATGCAGTTGATATAGAAACATTTAACACAATAATGTGTTCATCAAAGTGGCTAGACTGTTTTCTAATGAAATAAAACGACCAGGTTTATGGTAAACAGTGAAAATTTAAAAATGTCAATCATCATTCAGTATTTTGTTGACTTTCGTGTTTAAAATGAACGATGTTTTAATTATTTCTCTTTTCAATAACATTTTCTTTCCACATGGGTAAAGTGTTTGAAATAATTGTAAATGTTTCATTTAATTTCTGAAATGTATGTGGATTAAAATAATGTATGTATTTTTTTAAATAAACGGTAGTACTAGTGTGTTAACACACGAACAACACATCTACAAGGATGGATACGCATCGATCTTTTACTAAGCCATGTTACCTTTTATTATTTTTTTCTTTTTTAAGATGCTTCATGTTTAATAATGTAGTTGTGTGTGTGTGTCAACATTAATTCTAATAACATGTCAACATGTTCAATAATAAATTAACAAAAAATTAGTAATGCACTTTTTTCGCAGCTATAATAAAGGCGATAATAAGAAACAGGTATCACGTGATATTAAAGTGTTTGTTTACGTCATAAAAATTGTTTTTGTGGATTGACGTTTGTCTCTATACATCCATAATAATTATTTATTGTGCTATTTAAATAGATAATAATAATAATAATAATATGCTAATAATTCTGAGGATTTGAGTGATGCTTTTAAAGTTTTAGTTTTCAATAATAGTGGTGCATCCTGTACCAGGTTTCCATAGGCATTTAAACTAATAACGGCAGGTACTGAGTGCACAGCAGTATAACTGGGCTTCTACTTCGGTGATTGGGTGCAAGTATACTCCCTCGATACTTCAAAGGTATCTTAAGTGGTACGTATACTATATGTAGCCCTTGGGTGAAGGGAGATAACTCTGACAAAAAATCAAGCGACTTCATCAATCTTTGCAAACAGTTGCATCGTCTATTAACCAAGAAACGTCATTATTCTTCCACGGTTGTTACGTTTATCAAGCCGTCAAAGTCGATTGTTTGCTACGTCATATAAATATGGAAAATAATGAAGAGGCCACTTCGTCGCTAACCCAATGAATGAATGAATGAACTGTGACAGTTTTTACTTGAACTTAAGCGTTGAGATTAGTTATTGCACCTGGTTAAACAATATATTTTAAACGATAGAAATAAAAATCTTTTAACCATAATCTTAAAATAAAAATGGAGTAATTTAAGATATATATATATATATATATATATATATGTAACATAGTTGTTATATTCCTTTCATATTTTGTTTTTGTTTTAATCGTACATTCGATAACGATAGTTTTATTTCAGTTGGAATACAGTTGTTAATCATTTTATTGTCTTTACTTTGTCACAAAAAACATTCTGTGCCGTTTAAACAGACGGTCGACAGCCGGATTCCATTTGTTGTCTACTATAATGTAAAGTGCCCGAGCTGTCCAGTATTACAACGCTGGACTCGAATTTGGGCAAGCATGGGTTCGAGTTCCACCGCTGGTACAAAATGCGAGCTGCCGTTCGACCTGACTGAAAGTCCACTAAACTGAAAAATGTTTCTTGTTAAATATTCGAGCAATTCCGCATACCTACTACAAACGTACTTGAAAGTTGAAACAGCCAATGGAAGTATAAAACGACTCACAAACCATTGACCGATAATTAATTCTAGTTGGTGTAACCTTGACCAATTATGTACACATCAGACCGCATTTGAATTATGGATCTGAGACTTAAACATCCATTCTATATCATACGCTCCCAGCTATCATGCCAACAGTTGATGTAATAAGACCGCATTGGAGTTTGATAATGCTACCAACTATGCGGATTCTATTAAATGATACATTTGAATTGGGTAAAAGTGACATGGCATTTCGACGATAATAGTGGTTACATGTACTGGCACCGAAGCAGTTTATACCTTAATCAATAAGGATACGTACAAATGCTACTAGCTGTACTGGTTTTTGATAAATTGTTACATTTGGAGTAGGCGCTTTTAGAACGACACAGATGAATTACTTAGTTCATTGTTATCTATCATGTGTCCCACACAACAACAACAAAAACAGCAATGCATACTTGCATTAATTGTTTGTGGTTGATCCACTTAGGCTACTTGATTGATTAATTATGCGTTTACGTTGTATTGTGTCAATTTAAATTGATGTGGAATAGATGGAAAAACGTGCATTGGTACTAATAATCGTTTTTATTTTTCTTTCGCTATGGTTACACTATTTTACTATTATTATTATTATTATTATTATTATTATTAGTAGTAGTAGTAGTAGTAGTAGTAGTAGTAGTATTAGTATTATTATTATAGTAGTATTGGTATTAGTAGTAGTAGTAGTAATGTTTTTACTGATTGGTGATAAGTTCACTTCTTTATTTTTCCTATATTTGAAGAATATTTCACAACTAGTGCCTCCCAATGTTGAACATGCAAGGGAAACATTATATGCGCACCAAACGTAGGAAAGTAAGCGGCGTCTGATTGATTAAAAGGAGGAGGGTTTGAGCCCAAAATTAGCAACCTGGCCTCCATAAAATACTAATATTGTTAATGAAACATCAAGAGGACACCATTTGAGTAAACTACGCAGCAAAGAAGTAAAAGCAGCATAATTCGGATGACAGCGTTTGGCAAAATTCCAATAGAATTTCTATTTTCCGACACGCACAATCGTCAAAGCCCAAAATTTAATATACAGTTACATATGGAACAATCTTGCCTTGTTCTCCATGTTCTTTAGAACGAAAGGGTTTTGAAATAAATAAATGCTTACAACGTCTAATAAAGCAACCTGGATCATTGTAAGGGCTATGTCTTCTTTTGGCAAATATCTCGATATAATTTAAGATACTTGTTTAATTAGCCTAAGAAAGTATGCTTGCACCCATTCACCAATGTCGAAGTCCAGTTATAGCTCTGTGTACTCAGTCACTAATTAGTACTAATTTGACTACGTGGAGGAGGTACGTCTGCAATTGGCAATATTATTTCAGTTACACTCAAACCCTCTTCTTCCATTCAGGCTTGGGACTGTGGTATTCTATTTAAAAAAGAAATAATTTAAATTAAATTCGCCATTGTTTATGTGCACTAAATTGGGGGATTTTTTGGGTGCACTTTGTCAATATTGCTGTGTTTGCCTGTTTTACCTATCCCCCTCTCTGCACGATACAAAAATGTTTGGTCGATCTGTTTGAACCATCATTTTTACTTTTTTTTGAATTGATGTAATTGCATAATGCATATATATATATATATATATACATTGAAATATACTATTCAAATATTCGTAATAAAAAACAATTTGATGCATTGGACATTATTTATTAGTACATTGGCCTAGTGTTTGATGACACAACAGAATAATACATTGCAAATTATTTTTAGTTATTTGTGCAATAAAAAGTAGACAAGCATTGGGTGAAAAGTAATAGGGTAAATTAGCGTTTGGTTGATACAGTGCGGCGTTGTTAGACAATTATACTAAACACACGATTGGCTTTGAATCTTTTCATGTATTATATTTACGTAAAAACATATGGAATTAGAAAAGAAAGCAAATCGGTCAATTCTAAGTCAGCAATAGCGTTTATAAAGACGTATCAAATAAGAATATGGTGTGTCCAACGTTTTGTCATGCACGATCAAATTGTCTAGTACGTTAAGGAAGATAAGGCTTATTTATACATGTGTGAAGAGTAATGCATAAATATTGAACTGTGTATTTTAAGTTTATATTCTTTTATACACAATATTTCAAATTTGTTTTTTTCTTGAAGAATATTATAAAATTAAAAGCATAAATTTATAAAAATATGGTGTAACTAATAATTGTTTGGGTAGTACTAAATTTTTTAATTCACTATTTGATTCCAAATTGTACAACGTGAGCATGTATGTTAATTAATTAACAAAAGCAACGATCTCATTTATATGTTTAAAAGGATAGCATAGCTTTTGTTGTAATTTAAAATTTAGCCTATCTTGTATTTGTATAAAATATTTACCCAGCAAAAGCGTCCTATTTATACCATCACCTCTAAGTACCTTGAAACTTGACATAATTGGAATTTTTAATATCTAAAATACTGATATAAATAGCTTTAGAAATTTTTTTTGAGACTATTAGTAATTTCATGTGTATTTCACAATGTATAAATTGGTTAGAGTTAGATATGTCTAATCTGTTGTGTAATTTGTGTTTACATTTGATCTATAATTTATTTCTTAATAAAATAATGATTGGGGTGATATTTTACTTTGAAACAAAAACACGTGATTTTTTTATCATACCAGTTATTAATAAATTGTTTTTTTAATATGTATTTGATCCAAAAAATACGTTACAACTATTATATTAGTTTTTGATATATATTTACACATTTAAGGTGTGATTAATTTTTTTGTTTCAAATCAATTTTGTAGATTTCAGAAAGCAGTGAAATGGACCAAGTATGTTTAATTTTTGTTTGACACAATGTGAACACTTTTTAAACATTTATTTATTTGGATGTTATTATTATTTTGTTTATTTGATGAGAAACGTCTTTGGGGCTATTGGATATTTGACAAAATGCTACACAAAAATCCGTATCTAATGCTGGCAGTTACTGCCTTCTATCCCATTTCTAGTCTAGCGCTCCACTACAAATAACCTACATGTCTCTGATATGCTGATGACCTTGTGAACTTCATTAACACTTTTACTATTATGCACAATTGTGATTTTCCTCTTACGTGTACTAAGGCTTGACCAAAACGCAAATGGAGAGCTAGGCAGTGTATTATACTTTCCAATATAAAAAGAATTTTTAAAAATCCTATTGGTCAACCTCCGTGAGTAAGTGAGGCACGTTGGTGCATTCTTCTATCAATACACTTTGAAAAAATAAGATAGTGTGTGTGTGAACACTTGCATCAATTATTTTTTATTTGGTTATTATCGTTTGGATGTTAGAAGTAAGGTGACATTTAGTAAAACCAAATAAGGGTTTGCATTCAATACCGTTTGATGGTAATCGAACCACTACACATCCAGTTTGGCACTTTATCAACTATGCCATTGTGGTAGTAAAATTTACATATTTCATTTTATTAATTGCTGTTTTTATTATCTTTTTTACTATGTATATCTTACAGGAAACATCGTTTAGCGGTGGCCAATTTAGCAAAGCCAAACCTGGTCCTGCATTTAGTGGGTTGGTGGTGGGATTCGAACCCCAATGGCTACCAGGTCCAAGTTGAGCGGTATTCATTTTACACATAAAGAAGACAATTTGCTTGACATTGTTTGTTAGCGGGTTTTTAAAGGATTATTTTTATTTTAGAATTGTTAGATTACAATTATTAGACTCACTTGAATAATAGATCTACTTGGTTTTAAGTCAACAAGGAGCAGCTGTTTTATCCGTATTTGGAATCCTCAGCAGCGCATGAACGTGAACCCACACCCTATATAATGTCAGGTCAGCGCCTGTAACCATTGAGCTACGGGTGGATGAACTTGACTTTGTAAATTTATTATTTATAGTAAATCTGATGAATGCTAATTGCCCAGTGTCCTCAAGTACTGCTACGCTACTACCGATATTGTTTGAATCAAAATTGGAAATGTGGAATGAAGAAAGTAATTTCTATTAGCACTTGATCATTGATTGTGTTGGCTATTTTGCAATTGATTGTTCATTTTGTTTCTTTTAGAACAGCTTGTTTTAAAGCAATTTATGCTACATCGTTGTTTCACACAGGATTCGAATTTCCTACTACGTTCAAGCATTTTTATCCTATTTTTACGCTTAACAATATGGAAGTACAATGGAGCATTGGAGCTTTATTATATCATATTAAGTAAGGATTTTTTGATAAAAAGAATGATATTTAGTTTTACTTAAAATAGTTGTTTACAAGTAACAAAATTAAGATTTGTTGATTTTGTTACATCACTTTTAAAGAGATAAGTCATGATTACCTATTTCTTTATTAGTAATATATTTAGCGAAAATTGGAACATATATAATATTAGAATGGTTGCATTTATTAAATAATTAATTTACTTGGTTTGAGCTAACTAAGATCACTATACAGCTGTTTTATTCTTGTTGGAAATTATTGGCAAGATCAGTATGAAAGATCTGGTGAGAGGGGTCGTTTATTTCCTTGTTAGCGATAGTAACACACAGCAATTGAAGATACTGACAAATTCAACCACCGGTTGTTCAGTGGGTAAGGCTCCGATCTAGAATCTAAACGGATGTAGATTCAAGTCGGTATAAGACTTCAAAGGGATGCGTTACTGATGATTTGTAACAAAAATAAAACAGCTGTACAGTGCTCTTGTTTGACTGAAACCAAGTGAATTTATTATTTAGTAAATTTCATAATTTTAATATACAGATAGCGACAAAATTGCATTCTATATTGACCAACTATGATATTTAACTATATTTAGCACTTGTTACTTATCTTAGACATATCTAACACTTATTAATAAATACCTTAGATAATACTTTACTTATTATATATATATATATATATATATATATATATATATACATATATTATTCACAAAATATTCTTATTATAATATACAATAACATTCGTTTTAGCAACAAAGCATTATACCACTATTATGAAAACTTAAAAACAAACACATTATAGGTTTAAAATAGGTTAATAAATATGACCGAACCGTGCCACGTAAGGCTATTAAAACTGACAATATTCAAGGATGTATATGGTAAAATCCTAGTGAAGGGGTTCACTCACTTGCTAAACCGGTAGCAACGTAAAAGCATTTGAAGATACTGCACTCCGTAATTCAGTGATTTACAAAGCACACACTAGATAGGGCATGGGTTCAAGTTCGCATGTGTGTGTAAAATTTGAAAGGCATGCGCTGTTGATGATTCCAAATAAGGATGAAACAGCTGTACAGTGCTCCTGGTTGACTTAAAAACCTAGTGAATTTATTATTCAAGTGAATCTGACAATTTAAAATTTTAAAAAAATTGTCGACTAAAATACGTGAATCTACAAAACAAAGGTTACAAAATACAGTGTAAATTTGTATGTATATATGTAAGCATTTATTTTATTTTTAAAAATAAAACTTATATAAAAACAAATATTATTTAAATAATTATTTTTATAAATAAACTATATATTTTAATATTTATCAAAATTTAACTAAAAATAATTAAAGTTTAGACATCGTATCACCAGCATATGTATTGACGTCATACATTTTGTTAAATGTAGCGCATCAATCAAATCTTTATAATGTACAAAAAAGTTTGTCATTTTAAAAATATACAATAATCTATTTTAAAAGCAAAAATATTTTTTTAAAATTAATTCGATTGAGATACATTACCTAGTGTAATACAAATTGTAAAAAACATATGCACTTAAATAATCTCTCTCTCTATATATATGGTTTAGTAAAAACAGAAAAAAACCTTTTATTTGAAATTCGCTTTTAAGGATTTGAGTAATGCTTATAAAGTCTCAGTTTCAAATGCTATTCCAATGGTGCATCCTGGACTGGGTGCCAATAGGCATCTAGACTAATAACAGCA